>OZ005653.1:87524832-87824832 GCA_963930645.1 Salticus scenicus
TTAAAAACGAGCGAAGCTCACTAAAAGTTCATTTTTACGTACATTTTTTTTTTTTTTTTTTTTTAGATTTTTTTTTTTTTTTTCAGATATTTATTTTTTAAAATAGATCTTATCATCTGTGAACACTTTCATAGGTAATTTCCCTTTTTTTTTTTCTAAAATTACCAATTACCATGAAAATTGTTTTTAATTTTACGCTTAATTAAACTTATTAACTTATAATTCTTAATTATAACTTATTAATTTAATTGTAGTAAAAATTTATTTAGCAAACACTTCTGAATAGTGTACCCACTGTTTTTGAATGGTTTTTTATTCTCAAATTTTCAATACGTTTGTTTATGCGCATGAGAACTTATTAATAGGAGACAAATTCTATCATTTAGAGGTTCCGTTGTTTTAAATCAGTGTTGTGCAGGACCGCGTTCATGAGTTTAATTAAAGCTTTTTCAGTTTTGAGCTGAATTTCGCTCGTTTTTTAAATTGTGAACTTGAGCTGAGCAAAGTTTGTTTTCTCATGAATTTGAGCGGGAAAAGTAACTCAAACTCATATGAATTTTATTCCTTTGGGAAAAAATTTTATATTCTTGGTAGCAATACTTTCTATCCTTTTAATCGCAAGAGAGGACTCATTTCTCACAAGAGAGAAACGCATCGGGTCGGGTAATCGCTTATTAACTGCTTTGCTGGTCGGGTGCAGTTAAAATTTGCATTAATTTTTATTCACAAAATGTTTTCTCCGAAGATTGTTTTATGCTTTACTTATGAATCTAAACTTTTAAATGAAGAGATTGGATGGCATTGTCTTCCTTCCTAGTAATTTAAAGACATGACTGATAACATGAATTTAATTACATTTACCTAAATATTAATACTTAACGTTTAAAGCTTTATATGGAAAACTATTTTTTTTTCGACCTATATTTGCTTCCTTATTTTACTGTCAAAATACTTGGAACAGTGGATTTTTTAAATATATGTTTTAATATAGCTAAAAGTTTGTTTATAATTAGATAAATACACTGTTGTAATATTTTTATACCATATTTAATTGTCTGAAATATTTCTTCAATAATATAATTGTAGTTTATTTAAAAGAACTTTTATTCAGTTTATTATATAACACAATTTTAACAATATAGCGGGTCAGAAGCTGCAGATTCAGAAGGACAAAAACCATTTTGCAGTGCGGGTCGGCTGTGAGTCAAGTTTACTCGAACTACGCAGGACTCTAAGCCAGTCCTTTCATAAGAAGAAATATAAATTCCGCTGATCACCTAATACGATTGAAGACTTAAATGCCCTATCCAGTAGGCTACCCTTTTCCTTGCTACTGTAATTTTTTTCGTGCCCAGTTTTCCACGATATTATACTGTTGTCAATTTTGTATTTCAGTTTTTTCATGCAAGCAAATCCATGCTATTTTAATAATACAAATTTTTGCGAAATACCTCCTATTATGAAAAATTATGGAAGTTCTAAGAGTAATTTAAGAAAAGTTTTAAGAAAGCCTTTCATTATAAATAAAAATATAAAGATTTAAAAGTATTATATTAAATCCCAATAATTAAATCCTGTTTGCTAGTATCATAAATGATATTTTAAAACTAGCTGTACATTAAAAAAAAAAAAAAGAAAAAGAAAAAGAAAAATAATCTTTAGTTCAATACACGTATATTTCAATTTTTGTGGATGCATTCGTAGATATATATATTCATAAAAAAAAAAAAAAAAAAAAAAAGAGAGAATTTAAATTAGATTATAAATAGCTTGTTGTAATAAGGAGGATTATTATTCTGTTTTTATTTATATTTATATTTATCTTATTTCTTTATTTTATTTACTTATTTTTACTTATTATTATTTGCATTTACCAGAAACCACTGAAATTAAAATAATCATTGATATAAAATCTACATCTCTGATATGAAATTATTTCAATAACCTGAATACATTTTTATTTTTAATATTAAAAATATAAATAATCATTAAAAAATATACTATTATTCTATTTAATCTATGTGTAACATGTGTTAAACCAGTAATCTTTGTTTAATCTTTTATATTTTAAAGATGCTTATCTTTCAATGCAAGAGTAAAATAAAGATAAGAATCATTTTCGCAAATAACAGGAATCTCATTTTTAAAGAAAAAAGAGAATCTATAAACATGGATTCACGCCTATAGAGCAAGATGTGATAGTAGATCCTTTCATTGTTTGCATCGTCTATCAGCGAAACGAAATGTCCATTACTTTTATGACAGGCGGGCAATTTGTCACACTGCCTCAGGGCTAGCTCTGGGAGGTCTTGCCGAAGATCTTTGCATCGTGGCACCAGCAGCAATGTTACTAGTATTTATAGTATTGTAGAATGCTGAACGTTGTCTGCAGCCGAAGTATTGTACTACGTAACAAAAGGTTCTCACGCTTTTTTCTTTTGAATCCAATACAATGTTGCTGGGTATCCTCTTACTAATTACCTTTAACCTACATGTTCGAATTGTGCTGAAAACACTAAACAAATCCCTCTCTTCAAAAATGGTCAGGAAACTTACCATATAACTGTTATTTATAAAGTGTATTTATTCGCAATAATTTCCAAGAAATTTTATAAACATGTTTAATTTGTTGTGAAAAAAAAAAAAAAAAACTTATACCTCAGATTTATCAATATATATTACTATGTAAAAAGATGCTTTTTTATTTTATTTATTTATTTATTTTTTTTTTAAATTCTTTTAAGCTTTTATTAAGATTTATTTTTAGTTCTGTAATATACATTTAATAAAGTTTGAGCTTTATAAATCAAAGATTAAATTTTAGGATGTATATTCAAGATGAGGTTCAAGATATGAGGTTCAAGGTATGAGGTTGAAGATATAACACTTTCAGATCATTATCAATTGAAATTTCTTGAATATATATTCTAAAATTAAAAATGGTTTGAATTAAGAAGTTTTGTTTATATAATTTTGGAACAAATTAAAATAATAATCTAAAATATTTTTCTTGCTATAGTAAAATTTTCGTGTACATGCTATTAACAGTAGCAGAGATTCAATTCATGAGTGAGAAAATCGTGCATTTGAAACTATTAGATAGTCCTATGAACACCTTTTAAATTGATTTCTTATAAATATGTTTAGATTTTGATACCTAGTAATTCCACGAAGATTTGAGAAGTTTACAAAAAGTACGCATTTTTTCTCGCTAATATTTCTGAAGAAATTGAATAAATCTTAAAAACTATTAAATAATCTGGTGTGTCACTCACACGACTTTCTCTTACCCTGAAATTTAATACTATAAATACAGGTTGCAGATTAATAGGTAACATAACGAGTAGTGTTATGTAAACCTATGTTAAACAATTCATATTAGGCTTCTGAAGAGTTTTATATGATAATTAGTTCTGTGTTAGGGGGGCTATCGCCCCCCTCAACCCCCCGTTTCATTAATGCACCTACATTTATATAGAATTTAATTCGGTTATTAAAAAATATTTCTCTTTTTAAAAAATAATTTATTAAAATTATTATTTAAAAAAATTATCTTTTATGATAAGGCAGACGATTTCCATATTAAAGAAGTAGTTTAACACCAAATATCCAAAAAAAAGTCCATTTTATTCTCAATATTTAAAAAAAAAAAAAAAAAGTTTTTTTTTCGTTAAAAGTAAAAAAAATCTATAACTTTGTTTTAAATTATCACATACAACCATTCGTTCCATTCCAACAGTTCAACCATGCGTTTTAAAGGTATTGGCGAGCTCTTTTGAAAGATACCCATCATGAAAATTTACTCCCCACGAGAGGGGACTTCCCCCAGGAGGGGAGGCGAGGCTCCTACATACACAAAATTTTTTTCCCAGTTAACTGTCTCTATTACAAAAAATATATATTTGTTTCATTTGGTTTAGTGCAGTCTATAGACGTTAAACTCTATTTTCCTGCAATTTCCCCCATAGACGTAATGTATTAGTATTCTCTTGATTGTCCCTGTACACGAACCATTTGCTTGATCTTAACGAAAAGCTTACTGTAGCATCCCTATATGATACACATTTAGAATACCAAGTTTGAACTTTCTGCCATAATTTGTTTTTGAGATATGCTGATAACAGACAGACACACAGACCATTTGCTAAAAACATGATTTTCGTATTCAGGGGACCTCAAAATGTGTAAATATAACAAAATCTTGCGTTCGAAAATTTGAGCCAAAAACAATACTTTTTCTACCTTATGGGTAAGAGAAAGTAAAAAGTGAGAGGGGGGGGGGACCAATTCTATTTTTAATACGTAGTATTTTGTAAACGAAACTTATACAAAAATTTTGCTCATTTTTTGAAAGAAGACTTTATTTCATGTTTATTGGTTATCGATATAAAGCGATTTCTTTGAATTTCTGGAAAATGCAGATAAAGGCAAACTCATCGTTTTTTGTCAACGCTTGCTAACGAGAAGTAAAAGGGAACCTTCATCCCTCCCCCAAGTCCTACACACACAATGTTAAAACAAACTGGCACATTTGGTAAATTTCAAACTTAGTTGGCAAACTTCTTAAACACTTTTCAGTCAAAAACTATAATGCATTTACAGATTCTAATTTTGCATTTCTTTCCCCCTCCCCTTTTTTTACTTTATATTCAATAAAAGAAAGTATTGGATTCGTAAAAATTTTCGGCTTCCGGTTTTCGACGAATTTACACGTTTTTAAATGTCCAGAACACGATTGGACGATTTTTAGAAAATGTCTGTCTGTGTGTGTGCGTCAAAAATTTTTGGGGACTGTATCTCAGGAACTACAGCACAGAATTACGTGTAAATTTATATGCAGATGTACCTTGACTAAAATTAGCGCCTACGAAATTTTGGTATCAATTTCTCAACAGGTGGCGCTGCTAGGCCGCGATTTCCACAGTTTCATGGAAGGCTATATCTCAGGAACTGCTGATCGAAATTCATATAAATTTATAAGCGGACGCAGTTTGATCCAGGTTAGTGCCTTTCAACTTTTGGTGATCATTACTCAGCAGGTGGCGCTGCTATACCGCGATTTCTACAATTTCAGGGAAGGCTATATCTCAGGAACTACTGCACGAATTTGCATATAAATTTATATGCAGATGCACTTTTTCATTAAAATCACTAAGAAGGTAATATAAAGAAAATTATTATCTTTCAATCTGCTCCTTGATTCCCCCTTCCCCCGGGTATATTACTAACTGAAAATGGTAACAATTTAATTGATTGAAATTTCTAAAAATATATTATGAAATAATTCTTTAAATTTATTCTTTGATGTTTATTATTTTTGCAAACTGCAAAAATGCCCTTTTTTCCTGTGCTCTTTTTTCCGGGTGTCCTTTTTATGAGTGCCTTTTTTTCTAAGTGCTCTTTTTTCCTGTGCTCTTTTTTCCGGGTGCCCTTTTTATGAGTGCCTTTTTTTCCAAGTGCCCTTTTTTCAGGGATCCATTTTGCACAATTATTATCTTTTCTGTCCTTTTCTTCTTCTACTTTCCTTTTTATATTTCAGACAGAAATATTTAATATGAATTTGAGCTTGAACTGCATTTTCACGCTCAAGTTCGTGAAAAAAACGAGTTTCGCTCAACTCAAGTTCACAATTTAAAAAACGAGCGAAGTTCAACTCAAAACTCAAAATTTTTGAGCTACGCTCATGAACGCGTTCAAATGAACGCGTTCGTGCACAACACTGTATATATATTACTGTATATATAATATATATATATATATATATATCTGTATATATATATATATATATATATATATGTATATTACAGAAATATGTATATATATATATATATATATATATATATATATTACTGTATAGAAAATTCTTTTTTAACTTCACAATCATTAATTGAAATAATTCTCATTGCTCACCTTTACACGAAGTTTTCTCCTATAATGTAATGTTTATTAATAAAATGTTCATTATAAGAAATTGGGGTAGAGTTATGGCAACGGTACGTGTAGGGTGATTTTTCCTAAATACTAATAGATACAAATTTATACCAGGATGCAACTATATATATTTTTATATGAAATTATCTGCATTAATTCTTGAGCTAGAGATGCAACAAAATCTTTGTCATGTACACATACAGACATTTTCTTAAAATGATCAAATAGTGTTCTGGACTTCTCAAAAGTTTAAATCCATCAGAAACAGACATAAAAAAAATTAAGAATTCTTCTAGTGAATATAGAATAAACCAAAAAGGTAAACCAAAAGTATTCTTAAAAAAAAAAAAAAAAAAAAAAAAAAAAAAAGTATTTAATTTTTTTTAATAAAGAAACAAGAAAAGCATTATTTAGGATATCATTTAACAGTTATATATTATTATTATTATTATTATTATTATTAGTAGTAGTAGTAGTAGTAAAATAAAATATATTGTAAATATATGCATGAATTATTAATAAAATGTATTATATTGTACATATATATACATAGATGGATAGATAAATACCAATAAAAAAGTAAAATACAAAAGATTTTCGGTAGTGTTTTTACCATATACAGTTTGATTCTCTGTCGGAAACTAAAGCTGAGAATGTTCGACGTATGCAAATGTTAGCATGCAATTTATCGTGGCGTCATTTTGCACAGGTATCAATTGATTTAGGCCTCAACTGGTCTTTTATAATTTGTCATGGCTACAATTCTTAACGGAGTTGGTATGTATTTTTATTGTATAATTTAAGTGGATTACAGGGTAGAGGAGTAGGATCTTTCAAATACTTCTAAAAATATTTTTATATTTTTTTAAATGCATATGGAAAAAAAAAGAGAGAGAAATAAAATTATAATTAAACTAGTATGTTGTGGCCACCACATGACTTTCTTCGATATTTTCCTAAAAAAATTCACTCAGTAAAAATAATTTATTAAAATTATTATTTAAACAAATTATCTTCCATGATAATGCAGACAATTTCCCTATTAGAGAAGTAGCATAACACTAAATATCCAAAAAAAGTCAATTTTATTTTCAATATTACATAATAAATAAATAAATAAATAAATAAAATAACATAATATATATATATATATATATATATATATATATTGTTAAAAAGGAAAAAAATCGAAAACTTTATTTTAAATTGTCTCAGATCGATGGTTCAACCATTCGTTTATAGGTGTTGGCGAGCCCTTTTGAAAGATACCCATCATGAAAATTTACTTTCCTCGAGGGAAGACTTCCCCACCAGGAGGGGAGGGGTCCTACATACATTTTTTTTTTCCAGTTGACTATCTTTATTACAAATAATTCTTTTATATTTCATAATGATTATTAAAAAATAACTCTGTTTAAATTCATTTATACAAAACTTTGTCCTATACCACCACGTTAAAAATTTAGAAAAAGCGGGATGGCAACGGAAACTGTGAGACAATTTTTACCAATAGTTGATAGGCACTAATTTATGTCAAGATCATACCAATTTGTATGAAATTCTGTGCAGTAGTTCTTGATATACAGTTCCCACAAAATTTTGTCATACACACACACACACACACAGGCAGACAGAGAGATAGACATTTTCTAAAAATGGTCAAATCGCGTTCTACAGCTCTCAAAACATCAAAAACCCGAGGTAGAAAATTTTTACGAATCTAATACTTTCTTCTATTGAATATAGAAGAAAGTAAAAATACTGATACGAATTTTATTATTTGTAGATTATTACCAAATTAAGTTACTACATATAATTTATTTCTGTACAATATGATTTTATTTCACTTATGTACATAATACTTCATTTCCAAATTAACTATTTATTTTAATAATAATATATCTACAACAAAAATGTTCTTAACAAAATTAAACATTTTTAAAAATATTACAATTTTTTTTTTCTAATCGTTTGTTGAAAAATTTCATGTTTTTTTTTCTTTTTTTCTTTTTTCAGGAATATTATGTTTTTCATAATATATTATAGTATTAAATGTGAAATTCAACTTTTCTCTTGGATACTCACAGTAATCTTTCTTTGGAGCATTTCTGGTGAACATTCTGTAGAAGTGGATTGAATTTTGCTCATTATTATTTTTAGTACTAGTTTGAGTTTGAGTAATTCAGTGGGGGTAATTTAAAAAGAGAAAGAGAAGAGGGTGTGATAAAAAGGGTACTAATAATTTGGAAAGGCCAAATATTTGTGAACAGAAATACAATATAATTAAACCTTTTTCATTTTTTCCCAGTTTTAAAATCCTTTTAAATTATGTCTGTGTTATTTTTTGCTTTTTTTTTTTTTTTTTTTTTTTTTTTTTTTTACTTTTGGAAGTGAAAAGATAAAAATAAAAATCCACTTAAAAATTTTGATATCAACTCGTTGATACCGCGATACACCCCAACAAGTGACACCATACTCAGTGACATCTGTGCATTGCGAATTTGAATGTAAAAGATAACAATAAAGGAAAATACACATTTTTAAAGAGTCTTTACGGATAATCTTAGTTACAGATATATGCATATATCTGCACCCCGTTGGTCAAAGGTACCGTGTCTGTTTTGTGAAAAGTGTTAGAACCATGCTTTTGATGTGCATATTTTGCTTTAGAGGCATTAAGCACTTAGTCGAGTTACCATAAAGGAAATAGGACAGTGGAAACTAAAACCGAGTCCATTTCGTTTATTCATGACAAATGTCTTTTGTTATACATCATTTTAACATCATTAACACCATTCGTAAAATATATATTTTTGTAACATGGTTCCTTTACCTCCGGTACAGCGACCAAAATATACTGTGTCAAGCGCTTATGATCGAATACTTAAAAAGCTGCTAAAAAGCTTCCCAGATGGCGCTGCGATCGAATTTTTTCTCAAATGGAAGAGCTGATTGGCTTTCCCCAGTTTCGTCTGCTCAATCACGTGATCTAAGCACATAATTAACTAATAGGGAGTTTTTCTAGCAATAAACTTGATCGCACTGACCTGTGGTGTGATGCTTAATTTTTAAGGAACTGATTTGCTGGTCGCTTTCCACACTATGTATTCTAGGCGCTGTACCACCGGGGTACAGAGGTGCTAAAGTTAAATTATTAAATACCCGTAGATACGTACACCAAAGTTACCAATTACTTTAACTTCACGAATTGGTTCATACAGGTCCTACGATGCAACTACAACCCATGCTATTTTGATGCCCGACTGTCATGTATCAAATATAGAAACAGCGATATGATAGAAAATGTATTAACTAACGTCATGGTATTATATATATATACTCGACATCTGATATTATTACGTTAACTTTCTAATATATTTAATTGTCTGTTCTTTCCTTTATAGGATGATAATACGTCCTCCAAACTCGTAAGAACAGTTTTTATTTTCAAAACGTTTTTTATAGTTAAAAAAAAAAATTTAGAAAGGCAATTATTTATCATAAATATTATCTCTTATGGTTCGTATTTATTTTGAATAATAATAATAATAATAATAATAACCTCTTTGATTGTGTAAACGTATTCTTGTAACGCTATTATATTATAAAAAATACTCTTATCATTATGCAGTTTTATAGTATAAAAAATAAATTGTTAATATTGGCGAGTGAGTAATTCAAAATCTTCGTGAGTTAGTGTCAGACTTCTGGGTTATATGCTCAACTCAGCAGCTCTAGAGGAAAATTTTTTTTTTATATATCAATAACGTATAAGTACAGTGTCTAGAATAAACAGTGTGGAAAGCGGCGAATAAAATTGTTCTAAAAAAATTAAGCCTGTCACCAGATGTCATTGTAATCGAAGCTAGTGTCACGACAACAAAACCGAGACTCCCTATTGGTTAATTATATGCTTAGATCACGTGATTAAACTGATGAAACTGGGAAAAGCCAATCAGGTCTTCGATTTGAACAATAGCCTTCGATCACAGCGACATCTGGGTAAGCTTAATTTTTGTAGCATCATTTTACATCACGGTTATAGGCGATTGCCACACTGTTAATTCTAGACGCTGTAGTATAAAATTTACTTCAAAAGTATAATGCTGCTTTTATTACGATAAAAATTAGCGCTTACCGACATTTGCATAAATTCTAGTGCGAAAGGAGATTCAAAAATGTTTTATTATTTATTTATTTATTTATTATTATTATTATTACTATATTAAAATTCATTTTTAAGTATCATTATCTACAATTTAATTACAGTGAGCGGAAAAAGTACTTTTAACATCACAATACATTATAAATATTGTAAATTACTGTCGTTCTGTTATAAATAGGTTTTTTAAATATTCTTATCATGCAATGTAGATGTCAAGGCCAATTGACGTCAGTAGATATATACTTTTTTTGTAGATACAATGTCTAGGGATGAGTCCTAGACCGTCATTAACTGATAATAACGCAGCACTAGTGCGACATAAAACCCAACCATCCAACAATCTACATACAATGAATTTTTTAGAAGGAATAGAATGTTTTATGATAAACTTTTCATTTAACAGAAATAAGAAAGGTTGGCTGGTTGGTTGGGTTTTACGTCGCACTAGTGCTACGCAGATGGGCAATTGGCGACGGTCTGGGACACACCCCTATAGGTGGTCCCAAAAAGAAGAAAGAAAATTTCGTTTGTATTCTTCATACATCACATTTATTTCCAATATACAGTCGAAAGCAAAATTATTGAAGCGCTAGCAATAATTGGTATGTCGGTATCATATGCCTAATACTGTTTTGTTAAGTAAATCTGTCGAGTAATGATCTTAATCTTAAACTGTTTATAAAAAAGTAAGTTCATGGTAAAAATTAGCGATCAAACTAAAATATATATATATATATATATATATATGAATAATGTGAATGTGTGCTTCAATAATTTTGCTGTCGACTGTACAGAACATTTTAAAGAGCTATATTTAATAATAAATGCTTAAATAAAAAATTTCCTATTAAAAATGATTAGTTTTCTAAAACGCACGATCTATTTGATATAAAATATTTTAGAAAATTTATGAAGGAATGTATCATCACTTAAAGAAATCTGGAGAACGTTTGATTCAGTTTAAAACAAATACTATTTCTTTCCATTACTAACACATTCTGAAAACTGAATAATCTACAGTCTTTCATATTTGTTCTTTTAGACAACATTATTTACAGCTACTGTCATATATCATGAGCGGAGACAGTTTTAAAAGAGTGAAATATCCTCCAACGTTTAAACGGCGCGCAAGCATGGAAATTTGAAAAGTGACATTAAAATATATTACATGTTCACAGAGGAAATGTTATTGGCATTGTATTTTAATGTAAAGGTACGGAAATAGCTAAGGAAATGCAAAATATTGTAAACAGTTATTTCTTACCCATTGTAAAATTTGTAATTTATTGTTATGGCGTAATATATTTTACAAAAAAGCTTTCTAAATGGCGGAAAGGCATTGCATAGATAATTTGTTTTATTTTCTTTAAAAAGAGAAACTGTTGTAATCGGCAGAGAAACATTTAAAAGTCTCGGTTGAAGTGAGATTTATTGTAAAAGTGAAATATTTGGCCCATGTATTGTTTGTTGATGGTAGAAATGATTTAAAACAGATTATTTTTGTTATATACAAAAAAGTAATTCGTTCATATTTAATTATTATTTATAAAGTATGAGCGATAATAAGATACGATAATTACGATAATTACTTTTAATGATCTACTTTTTATGAGATTATCTAAGGTTAAAATGATTAATAGAAAAAAAAATCTGCAGACTTATATGAAATATATATCCTTTATTTAATATTTTAATCAATACGAAATATTTATCTGAAATAATAATTATTACTTTCACATTATGAAGTTTTTACGGTATCAAATAATCAAATAATATTATTTTGAAAAAATTTAAAAAGAATGTCAGAACTAACATTCCTTAGATTATGTTTCAGTGAAAGAGTAAATTTTGAAAATTCTACTAAAATAAACGAAACTGTCTTTTTTAGAAAATGTCTCTTCTAGTTTGATTTACAACAACAACAACAATAATAATAATAATAGCAATAATAATAATAATAATAATAATAATAAAATAAATAAATAAAATTTCAAATAGTATTATTTTGAGAAGTAATCTTTAAACGATAATAGAATATTCTTAAATTTTACACTATTTATATAAGTTGCTTTGTTTATACAATAAATCGACTGGTTTTGTTGTATTTTATTATTATTATTGTTTTTTAGGATGATGAGCTCGAACTGGGTTTGAACACGGAGACTCCTGTCTACTAGTTTTTAAAGCAGGACCTCTCAGCCCCTTACAGGACTGGATTACTATTGTAATTTATCTACCATTAGAAAAGAAAGTTGTTCCATTAATATTTATACTAGCAGGCTTTGCCCGCTTCACTGGCCACTAAATTTAAAGGAAACTCTTTTCTATATAGCTTTATAAAAATAAAATAAAATAAATTATTGAAATTGTTCAAAAGCTCGCTCCAGGTCCCTGCTGCATTCGGCAGCGATTTGGTCATCCACTGCAACTCGAGCGCTTGTCCCTATTACCTGCGACAATAGTTTACCAATGAGCTTCCATTTAGGCGCTTATTATATAACAGTTTCGAAATAGATAGTATCGAAAAAATTGGAGTTTCCCTTTTATGTTTGAGTCCCAGTTACATGTGAAAAACACTATACGTGTTGTTCACATGTAACTCGGACTGGACTCAAATGTAACTGGGTTTAGACAACATAATATTTGCTTTTACGTTATTTCATACGTTTATTTTGTTTATCCAATCAACCATTAAATGACAGCAATTTCACGCCAAATATTACAATATGCTGTGACCGGCTACGTCTGTCTCATGAGACAATTAATTTTTTGTGTTTATATATAATTCATGGGTTGTAAACCTAATAGTACAGCCTTAATATAGTTCTCTTTGGCGGCTTTTGAACTTTTGTCACCATTTTAGACTTAATCCATTGTAACAATAATACTTAATCCCTTGTAACAATATGCTATGAGCGCTATTTCTGCCGTATTTTAGACAACTAATCTTTTTATGGTTATATATATTTCCCATTAAACATGTTTTTATTTATTTATTTAAATATTAATTTGAATTTTTCAAATATTTCTGTTCGACAGCGTGCAAGTGCAGTAACACACAGAGGCTCATTTGTTTGTATGATAAATTAGCATAGTGATTAATATATAAAAAAAGAAATAAATAGGTAAACATTATCGTGTTACACAACTTTATTATGTCGCTCCATTGGCGGCTTTTGAATTTTTGTCGCCATATTAGCGATGGATTTTTTTTTTTTTTTTTGTGTGAAAAGGGGAAGACTATTTTGCTAATAATTTTATCAGACTCTTTTTTGTTTATACATAAGTATCCTTTATATTCTGCTTATATTTTTAATGATTTTTAGGTTTCAAATAGTGCTTGTTGAATTAAATTTCCTATCTTTAAAACTGCATTTGTTCTGTAAATTTTGTGTAAAAATAAATCATTTATGTTTTTATATATTTGATGCGCTACTTAAATTAAAATGGCTGTTGCTATATTAAACTTCTTGTCGAAAAACGTTCGGTGTACTTCAACACCAAAATTTAAAAAATCGCCCAGCAGGATCTGTTAATGAAACTGATAAAATGAAAATATGGTTCATAGAGTTTAAATTATCTATTTAAAAAAACTTTTAAAACCACAATTCTTAATGTATCGTATCACATACATAGATATAGTAATAATATATAGATTGATCATTGGGGAGAAAAAAGTGATTCCTTTTCACTCGGGAAAAGACGGCGATTTTACCAAAATATGGCAGTCTTTCCCCGAGTGAATACACACGGGAATACACACGAATGTTTTAGCAAATAAAATTCATGAATAATTTATTTACTAATGGTGAATGAAAAGCTCCAGATATAGTTTCAAATTCATTCTTCTTTTTTTCCTTTTTTCCTTCAATACCACTTAATGGCTGATTCCAAAGCTTTTTTTGGGGGGGATCAAAAATCTTTGCACGATAATATGGGGATGATAGATCTATATAATATTATTATATCTATGATCACATAAATCTTTTCGAAGATAGAATAAAACTTAATTTGAAAAAAAAAATAATAATAACTTTTGTTTATTAACCGAAATAATTGATGAAATTTGAAATGCAAGTTGGTCTTGTGGGGTACAGACTGTATATTATATTTTTGTGTTCGTGAGAGAAAATTTAAAAGAATTTGAAAACTGCAATTTTTAATCCCACTTAAAAATCATGTGACTTAATGTGAAACAGATTTTTCATTTTTTTTCTCCTAACGGTTTCCATACAATCTTCTGCTGTTGCCACCTAAAATTCATACTTTAGTTAATTTTAAAAAATCTAATTGTCCGATTGATAAGCTGTTTAATGCATCGGATTTACACAAATTTTCCCTTTCATTTGCTATCTTATTTGTAACGATGCGACTGATATTTCTAATTTATTTTCTAATCTTTCTGGTTTATTTTCCTCATTTTAAATAAATGCACGTTTTTTTTTCTTTTAATTATTATCATTTTGTCGAAAAAAAAATTGGCAACAATTAAATTATGGATAAAATTTTAAAATTTAAATGGCTTATTTATCAGAAATTAGAAGGTTATTATTTTCACATTTTAATTAATTAAGAAAAAACTAATCATCCGATTGATAAGCTGTTTAATGCATCGGATTTACAAAATTTTTCCCTTTCATTTTCTATCTTATTTGTAACGATGCGACTGATATTTCTAATCTTTCTGATTTATTTTCCTCATTTTAAATAAATGTAAGTTTATTATTATTATTATTATTATTATTATTATTTTGTCGAAAAAAGAATGGCAACAATTAAATTATAGATAAAATGTTAAAATTTAAATGGCTTATTTATCAGAAATTAGAGGGTTATTATTTTCACATTTTAATTAATTAAGAAAAAACTAATCAAAAATTCGAAAATCTGACTTCGATGTGCACAACGACCCTTCGGGGGGCACCTTTGTGTTAAATCTCGTGACTGTCCGAGCTACCGTTTTCGAGAACAGTGAAATATACAAATATTGCTCACTTAATAGTATAAGATAGAACAACTAGTATGGAATTCTGGTATTACCAGAAGTGCATTGCCCTTGCCAAATGTAATTCTGGTAATACCATCCTTATTAAAGCTTCCAAACGCAGGCATAGCATCTATATAAGGCTGACCATACTTAGTGCTTCCTGCATGGCTAAGTGCATTACTTATCATAAAAACAGATTATATATTTTTATTTTGTTGAAATATGTTAAGCTTTTGTTTTTCCTTTTCTTTACATATCTATATGTATTCCTATTTAATGTAAAAATATAATTTAAATTTAGGAATTTTTTGAATAATTTGCAGTTTATTAGGGTGGTTAAAGATTAAATTTGATTTTACATTTTCTTTAAAGTTAGTTTTAATAATAATAATAGTCAAAATAATAGAGTATAAAAAATCTACTTTTTAGGATATATTTAAAAGTTATACCCATATGTAATAAAAATACAAGAAATATTAGACTATTGAACTCAGGATTCTCGGTTTTCGCTATTTACAAAATAATTTTAGATAAATCAATCTTTGTATAATTCTTTTGAATATACACACAACAAGTAATTAATAAAAATTATTAAAAAAAAAAAGTAGTATTAAAAAATAATGACCATTGAGAACCCTGATAACCTAAACTCTTTAACCGAATAATAATAACTAGTATCGCCCAGTGGTCGAAACTCGATCATTTTTTTTTTTTTTTTTTTTTTTTTGAAAAGCGAGGCAAAGCAAAGTTATTGCCTTGTCCTAAACGGAATGCAATTGCAACACAGCTGCGGCAATTGTTTGCCGATATTCACTCTAACAGAATCAGCAGAGTTTTACTTAATATAACTATTTCTCTCTGTAGATGTTAGCCTTTCCTGAAATGAGAGAAAATCGCAACGTGAAAACGCCCCTTGTTGTGTGATGCAGCCCAGAAGCTAATAGGTACCATGTCAAACCAAGGCCTCACCAAGTATCAAATTCTGTTAAATTAATTCGATTGGTTCATAAAGTACAGTGTTTGGGGAAAAAAAAAAAAAAGATATTTTTCAAAAATGGTCGAATTGAGTTCGGGAAATTTCAAAACGTGTAACTTTATCGAAAACCGAAAATCAAAAACTTTTCTGAATCTTATATTTTCTACTTATATATACAGAGGAAAGAATAATAAATCCACTTTTGAAAAAATAAAAATAAGTAGTCAATTTCACTTAATTAAAATGCAAGGAAATCTCAAAACGTGTAAATTCATCGGAAACCGGAAATCAAAAGTTTTTATGTATCTTCTACTTGCTTCTTCTACCCACAAAAGCTAGCAATAAAGACACTTTTTAAAAACTAGTTGGCATAGGTGGACTCTGCTCAGTTCCCCATCATATTTATGTTATCATAAATTTCTAGTGCGAGACATATTATAATCATGTTAAAGGAAATGAATTTGACCAAAGCTTGATACAGTGACAGAAGGAAATCCCTGCCTAATAGGCTATCCACCGTTCATTTCGATATATTTATCGTATTCTAATCTATTAATTTATTTTATCAGGGTCAATTCTGTTGTTTAGTTTTCATGCTACTATTTCCAATGCAACAATCCTCAAAATTCATATTTATATGAAAAATTTACAATTTCGCTATGTTGATAAAATCGTAAATTACGAATAATTTACGAATCCTCTTAGAATATTTGTATTCAATCATGTTCAAACAAATATCATAAATGTAATTTTGAAGTTGTCTAATGTATTTATGATCCTCAAAATGGAAGTTTATGCTGAATTTTGCCTTATTCTGACATGTTAAGTAAATCGTAAATTCCAAATAACTTACGAATTTTTTAAATTGGAAAAATCATAGTCTATGATATTCATGACAGTATCCAAAATAATATTTAAAAAGAGGTTTGACATCTTTACGATGAAAATATCCCTCAAGATTGACGTTTATGTGAAATTTTGCTCCAGTCTGCCATGTTAAGAAATTCGTAAGTTTCCAATAACTTACGAAATTTTTATATTGGAAAATTCATAGTCATTAATATTCATGACACTGTTCTAAATAATACTTCAAAAGCAGTCTGACATCTTTGCGATGAAAATATCTCTCAAAATTGACGTTTATGTGAAATTTTGCCCTATACTGCCATGTTAAGATATTGGTAAATTTCCAATAACTTGCGAAATTTTCAAAGTAGCATATTTATAGTAAATGATGTTCATTCCGACATCAAAACTGATATTTTAAAACTGGTCTGACATTTTTACAGTAAAAAGTTTCCATTTAATGCACGTTTAAGTGAATTTTTGTCCTATTCTCCCATGTTAAGAAAATCGTAAATTTCTAATAACTTACGAAGTTTTTTAATTCGAATGTTGCAAATGAATAGGGTTCTTGCCAGTATCGAAAGTAATATTTTAAAACTGATCTAACCTCTCTGCGATCATTTGTTCGTGAGATATCTTGTAAACAGACTGACAAACTAACGGACTAACACACTAACGGACTGACACACTAACAGACACCCTACAGACAGAGACCATACAAATTTTGTCATTTTCGGATTCCTCACACCTGAAAACGTATAAAAAAGCCAAAAAACCGAGGTCGAAATTTTTCACGATTACCTAAGTTCCCCATACCTGTAGTATGATGGGGAACTAAAATAAGTAGCCAATTTCAGTTAATTGAAACGTAAAGAAAGCTCAAAACATGTAAATTGAGCAAAAAACGGAAATCGGATTTTTTTCCGTATCATCTACTTATACATGCAGCAGTTAGTAACAAATCCATTTTCCTTTTATTTAGTATATTAATTGAATATTTATTGTTTAAATATCACCCTTTGAAACGAAATGTTTATGTTTACATTCGAAACTGGAAGTTTGCCGTTTTTTATTTCTGGAGTTTTGTGATTTTAAATTAAAATTTTATCAATTTTATAGAAAAAATAACTCAATCAAACACATGTAGACAGTAACTTATATATAACTATATCCAAATATCGGAATTAAAATCGGCAGATTATTTCCGCTTTCTTTTAAATAATTTTTTACAAAAAATCCAATGGACGCTTAACAAAGAAAATCTTTTTCATGGCTCCATGGACAGACAGTGATGTCATCACTTCGCTTGCGTATAGTGATGCTACATTATACAAATTACTGTGTCTATGGTTTTATTTGAGATTTATGAAATTGCCAGATTTAACAACTTTCTACTTTTAGGTATTTTTTAATGTAAAGGAATACGTGTATAAAAGGGAAAAATGGGGGGAAATGCATAAAAAATAAATGTATTTTTAAATATCTTCTTGACATCGTAAGAAAATAATATTTGTATTCGCACCTTCCGGCTAACCATACCTTTCGAATTATACCATTTTCAACCCTCTACTCCCATATTTAATGTGTTAAAAAGGGACTACAAATTTTATGCTTGCCTATTAATATATAGATGATAATAAAAATAATAATCATAAAATGTATTATAAATATTTGAAGGAAGACAGCTTTTAAAATAAAGTTATTGTGAAGTATTTTTGCTTAAAACGTTTTTCATATTATTATGTAAGGCATAGATATAAATACTGAAGTGAAAGTAATGCACACCATTTTTGTTATAAATGAAAGTTTAAAATTTCAATTAAAACACTTTTTACTTTAGAAAAATCACCTAAAACACAAAAAAGTGCTTCATATTTTTTGTAAAACTCTTGCAAACAATAACAATATTCCAAACTTCAGTGCCTATGGTACAAATATTTCCTAGAGTAAAAGCAATTCTTTTTAAAAGCTAACATTTTTTGGATAAAGTTTTTTTCAAAAAAGTTGCAGAATCAATAAGATCGTCCATTTTCTTTTGCACATATTGATTCCACATCACTCAATGATATATTTATGCCACAGATGCACTTCTTGAATAGATAAAACTTTCGATGCGGTATCCTTTTGGTTCAGTTTCTTTTTATAAAAGTATCTAAGTTTTTTCTATTTTTTACTTTCAAGCAAAAATGATCAAGTCTATATTAGAGTATTAAGAAATTCAGTAATGATGCTTGGAATATAATGCAATTAAGAAAAGGTAAGAGGGCTTCGTACCTTTGACTTGGCACCACCGAAGGTTTCATGTAAAAGCTAATATTTCCATTCAATATTTATAAATTGAACTATGTTAATTTTGTTCAATAAAATAGATATTCAGGCAACAATTCTTATGGTTTTTGATTATATTTTTTACAAATTTGAAATGTTTAAATTGTGTGTTCTCAATTTGCATTTTTTCATGAATTCATGGTTTTCAAAATGCTAAAATCTCTACAGATATTTAAGAAAAAACTTAATGTATATATATATATTATGGTTAATAGAATCTACTTAAAATAATTAGGAATGGATTTTGAAAGCTATTTGTTATATGGTTGTTTCGGTGCTGTAGAGTAATTTCCTTGTAGGAATACTAAATGTTAATTGAGGATAGAAAGCTTTCTTAGATGAGGATTATTATATTCCATAACATCATAACAATAAAATATATTTCCTTTAACATCCGTGAAGATAAACTATAAGACGCGTTATGGTAGGCAAATAACTCAGAGACGACAAAATCTTGAATTGATTATTTATTGCAAACCATTATCAGTTGATGATCATGCAATTTAAAAACATTCTCGTAAAAATTCAAAAAATCATAACTGAATAAATTTACAGCATGAGGATTTTTTTTTTTTTCATATAAAATTGCAGTATTTTTTGATGATCAATTAATAATGAAATAATTAATCAATTGATTAAAAGGGCACGGGGATAACATAAATTTAAAAAGAGGATAAGCAGGGTCTTATTAGACCAAAGTGTTGGTCAAAAGTGATCTCAAAGTTTGGCAGCAACATTAACCCCAGAAAGAAATTTCGTTAAATTACGCTTAGAAACATCGCCTAAGCAACATCAGTTTTTTTAGTCGTATATGTTTTTACATTATTAGTTCCACATCATACTATAGGTATGGGGAACTTAGATAATCGTGAAAATTTTCGACTTCGGTTTTTTGACTATTTTACACGTTTTCAGGTGTGAGGATTGCGGAAATGACAAAATTTGTATGGTGTCTGTTAGTGTGTCAGTCCGTTAGTGTGTTAGTCCGTTAGTTTGTTAGTCTGTTAACACGATATCTCACGAACAAATGATCGCAGAGAGGTCAGATCAGTTTTAAAATATTACTTTCGATACTGGCCAGAACCCTATTCATTTGAAACATTCGAATTAAAAAACTTCGTAATTTATTAGAAATTTACCATTTTCTTAACATGGGAGAATAGGACAAAATTTCACTTAAACGTGCATTAAATGGAAACTTTTTACTGTAAAAATGTCGGACCAGTTTTAAAATATCAGTTTTGATGCCGAAATGAACATCAGTAACTATAAATATGCTACTTTGAAAATTTCGCAAGTTATTGGAAATTTACGAATTTCTTAACATGGCAGTATAGGGCAAAATTTCAAATAAACGTGAATTTTGAGAGCTATTTTCATCGTAAAGATGTCACACTACTTTTGAAATATTATTTAGAACACTGGCATGAATATTAATGACTATGAATTTTCCAATATAAAAATTTCGTAAGTTATTGGAAAATTACGAATTTCTTAACATGGCAGAATAGAGCAAAATTTCACACAAACGTCAACCTTGAGGCTTATTTTCATCGTAAAGATGTCAAACCACTTTTTAAATATTATTTAGGATACTGGCATGAATATCATAGACTATGATTTTTCCTATTTAAAAAATTCGTAAGTTATTTGGAATTTACGATTTCCTTAAAATGGCAGAATAAGGAAAAAATGAGCATAAACTTCCATTTTGAGGATCATAAATACATTAAAACAACTTCAAAATTACATTTATGATATTTGCTTGAACATGATTGAATACAAATATTCTAATAGGAAATTTTCGTAAATTATTCGTAATTTACGATTTTATCAACATAGCGAAATTGTAAATTTTTCATATAAATATGAATTTTGAGGATTATTGCATTGGAAATAGTAGCATGAAAACTAAACAACAGAATTGACCCTGATAAAATAAATTAATAGATTAGAATAAGATAAATATATCGAAGTGAACGGTGGATAGCCTATTAGGCGGGGATTTCATTCTGTCACTGTATCAAGCTTTGGTCAAATTCATTTCTTTTAACATGATTTTAATATGTCTCCTACTAGAAATTTGTGAGAACATAAATATGATGGGGAACTGAGCAGAGTCTTCCTATGCCAACTAGTTTTTAAAGGTTATGGCGCATCCTTTCTTCGCCAATAAGTACGTTACACTTTCCATAAGAACCATAAGATTCGTTGGATTATGGTATGCATTAATATCTGCAAATACAATGGTATTTATGATTTTTAGAGAAAGCTGCCGATACAAATTAGAACATATAACTACTTTCTTTTAACATCTGCAATTCATCCCGTTCTTATATTTTTATTTTGCTAGAATGAAGACTTGATTCAAGGTTAGCCCTTCTGGTCGACGATATCTGGGTTCTGTAAACGGAAAATGAACTTTAGCATAACTCGAATAAGATTTCATTAATTAATTCACTTTGTATGAGAGAAAGAAACCGTAGAATATAAATCTAATTAAATTTTAATTACATTAAAAATCGAGACAATGTACATTAGAATATACAATTTAAAATATTAAAATACGCATAACATAAATTTAAACGTTTCGAGCCTTATTCCAGGCTCCTCATCAGTAAAAAAACATCAAAAGTAAACGCTGAGAACAATAGATTTCCTTTATGAAAGTATAGCGTATTCAGCAGGGATTGCGCATGGCTCATTAAGCGGTGAAAAATGTTTCGTATACCAGCCTTCCAGGAACATTTTTGAATGATGATTCGAACAGTTAGATATGATTATTTTAGTACTGTTAAAATCAGGTAGATGGTAGGTTTCTATGGCATGCTGCACTACTTTAGAACGAATGTCGCGGTTTTTAAAATTTCTTTTATATTCGAGAATTCCAGTATGAAGGGAAAGGCCAGTTTCACCTATATAAACAGAACTGCAATATTTAGAATGAATATTATAAATAACTTCTGTACGAAAAAAAAAGGGGGGGGGGATAACAGGTTTAAAATTAGAAAGGAAATTACGAATCTGAAATTGAAGTTCATAGAATAGATATACTAACTGTGCGTAAAACTCTAGCACTATATTCAGAAATTTTTCTATAGTATGTAATAGTAACGAACGATTTATGTGATTTGGAGGAATTAATGTCATGATTATCAATGTTAAAGTCGTATTCATTTAATTTTCCTTTAAACCAGCGAGGGGAATAATTATTAAGTTTTAAGCAAAAAAAAAAAGAAAAAAATCTTTTTAATTCTAACTGGAAAAGCTCTTCAGTACTGCAATATGGTTTAGCACGGTAAAGTAAAGTATGGAAAACATCAGACTTATTAGAATTGAAAAGAATTTTATGGACTTAAAACGTAATGATTATCCACCTTGCTGGCTTAAAAGAAAATTAAATGAATACGAATTTAACAAAATGTCATGGTTTTAAATACAATTAACAGTATCTGCGATTTTTGTAAATGGTACTATTACATCTCTAATAATAAATGCTAAACTCACAAATGCAAATACTTATAAATTTATGCAAAGTGAAATTATGCTTTTATTTAATTATTCCTTATTTTTTTGATAAATGGTGAAATTAAATTAAATTTTAGCAGCAGAAACACCTTTTTATAAATATTTTTACTTAGTTTTTTATTCTTTATTTACAAGAAAAAAAATTCGTGTAAAGTTGTTGATATCTCTGAAACGGGAACTCGTATTAAAACTAAAGTTGCAGGAATACAACTAGATATCATAACAGTTACACATATAAATTTGCAACATTCTACGATCATTCATTTTTGAGCTATGCAAGATACAAAAGCCATTTCGCAAATCTGGATTACTATACTTCCTTATACCTTGTATAAGGAAGTAAAAAGCAGTCTATTAATAAAATTCATTAAGGCAATAATAGTTGAATTAATTTTGAAATTTACATTCTCTGACTGTAGTACATTTTGACATGTTTTTAGTTAAGGTGTTGTATTTTTTTTTTTTCTAATTATTAATGTTAAAATTTGTTTCACACTAAAAATAAGCAACTTGGGACAAACCTGTTTAATTGTTTTTGTCAAAGTGCATTGAGCTAAAAAGAAAGTCACACTATTCGATAAAGTAACAAAATAAATGCGTCAAATGTCATTTCTAAACATAGCATATAAGCTATTCATTATATTTGCTGTATATATCCGCGTATTTTTTCGTTTTTCATAAAAAATTTAAAGTATTAAAAAAAAAAAAAAAAAATCCAGTACCATCTATTTGCACTATTCGATTATATGTAAAGTATTTTTAACGAGAATATAAAATAAGTTTCCAATAAAAAAATAAAACAAAATTGAATTTTGAGAATTAAAATATAAATAAATAAAAAAAATTTGCATTGTAAACTTGAACTAGTAAATTATATAGAAAATATTTGTATGAACAATATGAGCATTTTATATTAAGTAAGTAAAATTTTATTCAACAGTTTTAACTTTATATACTGCAATTTATATGATTTAATATACTAAAAGTGACACAGCATGAAACTCCTTCTGAGAATTCAATAAAAGTTTTAAATATACAAACACAAAACATTTACTTTCTCTTATTCAGGTTTGGTAGAAAAATATTATTTTGGGAACTAATTTACGCAATGCACAGTAAAAAAAAAAAAAAAAAAAAAATCAAGCCAGATTATGGGCAACGCCTAGCAGCAGAAATTCCAGGCAAAACCTGTAAAAAAAAAAAAAAAAAAGGTCCATAAATGATGTATTCCTCCAGAATTTTACGTTGTAACAAACGCACAACTTTTAATTAAATTCTTTAAATTAAATAAGGAAAACAACAACTCTTTTATGTCAAACGATGTTCGTATGAATGTATAAATAAAACCTCTCAACCAATAAAACTACAATTATATTTTCAGTTTCAAATGGAATTTTACCTTTAAAATACAGTTTGATGGCAGATTTCAGCAAATTGCACGGCTTTCGTTCTTAAAAAATGCCAGTATTACAAAATTATATCTCCGTGACAAGAATTTACTGGTTTTGACTGTTTAGCTGGCGCAAAATTATAGAGTAAAATTTCGTGATTTTACATTTTTTAAAAATTGTTATTACAGTGTGAAGATTTTATTATAATTTGATTTTTAATCTCGAAATTATAAAATCCAGAATTTTAGTATATATCTCTGTCTGAATGTCTATATGTCTGTTATTGCAAGACTTTAATACAGATATTTGTAGGAAGTAGAAATTGAATATTCTTAATCTGTAGTATACGCTGATATTACTCGCAACTTTTTACTGTGGTAGGATATATATTCTATGTACAAGGATATACAATGTAATTTAACGCGTTCACTTCCCTCAAACTGAGAATGTAATTATATATATATATATATATATATATATATATATAAACATTATTGCCCATGGTTTCTCCATTTTCCTCATATGGTGGCAATGATTGTGTTAAAAATATCACGTGTTAAATTTTAATATCTTTGGAATGCACTAAATATAATAAAATTAACTTACATATATATATATATATATTGTTCGAAATGTACTTCAAGTTGCGTTATGCATTTTTTTTTAAACTGTATTAAGTTTAAATACACTATCAAGTGAGTATGCAATTTATAGACAAGATACAGCACTATTCAAAATAATCAAAATATATATAATTTTTTACATTGGATTTAATTGATGGAAATGCTTTACTAAATAATACCTTGTCTTGTAAGACTATTAATCCAGTAACTTCAAACTGCACAGAAAGATTAAAATATACTGTAGGGCTTATTAGCAAAACTATCTTCTTTTAAAATGCAAGATGAGAGAAAATAAAACGAGTATATTATCCCGTTAGTAGTCGCTAGTTGGTCGATTTGCCGCCCATCCTTCAGTGTTACCAGATTTTTTTATTCAATAGCCACCAAATATTTCTAGAAGTGACATTTAATATACATAAAACGCGAATAAAATCGAAGAAACGTCGATCACATCACTTCTTAAAATTATTTGTGACAGTTAAATAAACAGTGCACAATCTGTAATAGGTGGCGCTGTCAATAGCGACTACTAACGGGTTAAGCGAGATAACAATTATTTTTATGTATGAATTCGCAACTTAAAATTTTATATCTTGTTGAAGGTTATAGCTTATTTACACTTTTTTTTACAGTTTTTTTAATTTAATTATTTAATTAATTTATTTTTTTAAACTTAAATTTTTTTAAGTTATTTAAGTTTTTTTTAATAGTTGTAAAGTATTATTGTGAACTACTTGTTTTAATAGTGGGAAAAAAAAAAAAAAAAAGCCTGTTGTGTCACTTTTAGAACAAGAGGAATATAATGTAATAAATAACTCAGTTATGTCTGTTTTTATTAAATTGATAGATGGATGAAAATATAATTTTCAACTTTTGATTATAAAATTGTATTGTCACGTACACACTTAAATTTCTAAGAGCTTAAAAATGCAGCTAGAAGATTCTATATTAAGCATATCAATTATATTATTATTTATTAGTTTAATTCTTTTATAACATTATTTAATGACTATCTCGTTATCGTTATTCTCAATGAAATAATCTTTTCATCCCATCTTTGATCAGAAAATATTATTTATGGTTTTCATAGGCAGCAGTAATACAAAAGAAGAATTTAAAGAGAATTATTAATTACTACAATTTATTTTCGAATATGTCGAAAGGAAAACTTAATTCTTTGCCAAGTCGATTTAATTTTCGCTTAGTCGATTCATTCGATTTGATAAATTATCAAGAGTTTATCCTTTGTTGAACTGTTTTCGGGGAGTTTGCGATTAATTAGTCGTTTAACAATACGATGGTCTCTTTAATAGGAAAGACACGGGATAACCTTATCCTCTGCTGTCAAGTGTTGACAGATGCATTGTTCGGAGCCTTAACATTATTTCAAGGTCAACAATTAATATTTCCCAACATAAAGATTTAGAATTGTATATAAGAAGAAAGATAAAATATTGTTTTATACATAAAGGCAAGTAGTTAACTGGTATCTATCTCCATATTTAATTTAATATAAAATATGAACCCCCCACACCCGCCCAAGAAATTAAATAACTAAAAATATATATTTTTTATTTTTTATTATTATTAAAAAATATATATATGTATATATTTCTCTAAAATTTAATTATCGTTTGTTCATATTAGAAACCTTAGTTGAAAATTTTATTTCTTTATGAATTATTAAAGTAATTAGAAATTAAGTAAGAAAGTTAATTCCAAAATAATTATAGCCCTATTTTCCCCAACTGTTTCTGTGTCGAGATGATTAATGAATGCTGCAGAAGATAAGTTTCTTCTAAATAAATATAAATTGAATTTTTTTTCAGAATGTATTGAGACATAATGTTGTTCTTAGATATCTTATTTTTATTATACAGTTTAATGAAAATAACTTTTAGGGAATTAGTGGAGAAAATTATCATTTAGATTTAATTAAGAAAAATGGGAAATACAAACGTTTAAATAATGTAAAAAGCAATTTCTTTTCAATGCTTTTTTATAACTTTACCATGGGTGATATGTGGTTGAAATATTGATATGTCTTTGGTTTGTCAACTTGTTTAATTGTTGTTTTCTGAATTTCAAAAAAATTAATTTTAATTTATTATTTTATATATTGTATAAGTATTTTATGCAGTCCAGTGAATGATTTAAATTTTAAATTAGATGAAGTTTAAAAAATAATTTTTTTAACTCGAATTCATTACCACTTAATTCATTAGGTAGATGTATATATTTATATTATTACGTGTATTTTTTTACGCAACAAATATACAATTCCTTAGCATAATCCGTGGGCTTGCTCATAATCATGAAGAAAAATTGGAATGAATTTAAATACATAAATATTTATTGCTTAAAATGGATTTTTTAAATGATTCATTTTTCAATCATTAAAAAAACTTTATACTGTTTGACAAAGTTCATTATAGATGGTAAAAAATTTCTAATTTTAGGCTGAGAAGTTGAACTACTCCTGTGTTTTAAATACAATTATATTCACGAACGAAAGCATAATGTTATAAAACATTAGTAATACTATGTACATAAAAATATATTAGTTCTTAAAATTTAGTTTGTACATTACATGTAAACAAATAAAATGGTCATTTAAACAGCTACTGTTTTCCTTGTTTTTGTATTTAAAAGCAAAGAGTAGAAGAAGAAGAATCTATTTAAAAAAAATTTTTAAAACCCAAATTGTCAATGTATCGTATCACATAAATCTTTTCGAAGTTAGAATTAAAAAAAAAAAAAGTAACTTTTTTGTTTATAAACCAAAAAAAAAAATGATGAAATTTGAAATGCAAGTTGGTGTTGTGGGTACAGGCTGTATATTATATTTCTGTGTTCGTGAGAGAAAATTAAAAAAGAAAGAAAAAAAAAAAAATTGAAAACTGCAATTTTTAATCCCACTTCAAAAATATGTGGCTTAATGTGAAGCAGATATTTTTTTATTTCTCCTAACGGTTTCCATACAATCTTCTGCTGTTGCCACCTAAAATTCATACTTTAGTTAATTTTAAAAAATCTAATTGTTCGATCGATAAGATGTGTAATCCATCGGATTCACAAAAAAAAAAATTCCCTTTTATTTGGTATTTTATTTGTAACGATACGACTGATATTTCTAATTTATTTTCCTCATTTTAAATAAAAGTACGTTTTTTTTTTTTTTTTTTTTTTTTTTTTTTTGTTTTTTTTTTTTCTTTTAAATTCTATCGAAAAAAAATTGGCAACAATTAAATTATGTTAAGATTCACAAACATACCGTAGTGAATGACAGTAAGTGCATAAGAATTTGGGGATAAGTGAAATTTGTTTATTTATTGACGAAGATTCATAAACGAGTTTTCGGTATTACATAAACAAGATAAAAATGTCATGCAAACTGCATAGATTATTAATACTTTCCAGCTGTACATACTCGTTGCATTATTTAACCATCAGTGTACTTTGCCTATTTGATTTGTGCAAAATAAAAGTACTAAAATATGGTTTATAGAAATAACTCTCATATAACACAACGCTTTGGAATTCTTTCCGGTGTCCGTGCACACGAATCAATGGTTGTATTTACTTTATTTATAACATGCATTTCACAGTGAACATTAATTACATACATCTGTTTCAAGGAATTACACGAATATTTACGAAAGTTAGAGCGTGGAGAGACATCCAAACAGACGGACAGACAGAAATCATAAATATGATCATTCATAAATCATTCAAAAATCATCCATAAATCATTATTCATAAATCATTCAAAATCGAAGTCATAAATATTTTTCAACTTTGTTGGAAAGTGTTAAGAAGGAAGAAAAGGCGTATGGTTCACATAAATTATAAGAAAAATATTCAAACTGTTTTTACCAGTTATTATTTATGCGTAAATAGTAAGCCACCTTCAATAGTACTGTAGAATGTAAAAAACACGAAAGCAACTGAGAGTATTATGTGTTCTCCAACATTTTGTATCCAAATATTTTGCATGGAGTTTTGTAACAACTCGTTACTGTTATTCATATATTTCCTACAGAAAACCGAGTTATCAATCGAAAAAAAATAATAAATGGTACTTCTCCACTCTAACAACAACAACAACAACAACAACAAAAAAAAAAAAAAAAAAAAAAATAGAACAAAGTATATTTTCTACAGAAAGCCGAGCTTAAAATAGAAAAAAAAAAAAAAAAAAGGTAGTAATTTTCCACTCTAGCAGAACAGAAAGAAAAAAAAAAAGAACTAGGATTGCTGAAATGTGATTTAGTAATTATATTTTTCCCATTTTATAAGAAAGAAAAAAATTCCAAGTATTACAAATACGAAAATGAAATAAACTGTTATAATAGAAGTTTAATATTATCATATTTTCTTTTTGTCACTTTTTAGAATCAAAATATTTGAATTCTAAATTTTCATAAGAATGGCAAATAAAATTTCTTAAGATCATATTACTTAATCTGATTCAAAAATTATTATTATTTTTTTTTTTTTTCAATTCTGAAAGAATACTTTACAAAAACAGAACTAACTGGATTAACCGAAATTATTTGGTTATGAATCATTGCACTTATCAAAAAAGAAAAAAAAAAAAAAATACTTACACTACTTTAACTTTCAGATTTTGTAGCTATTTTAATTAATACAAAAGGAAAATACAAAATTTTGGAAATTTTCCTTATTCTCTGCTATTCTCTCCTGTCAAGTATTGGCAGACGCATTGTTCAAAGCTTTAACATTATTTCATGATCAAGAATTAATATTTCCCAACATAAAGATTCAGAACTGTTTCTCACAAAAAAAGATAATATTACACTGAAAAAAAAAAAGTATATACGGCCTTCATCTAGAACGAATAAGTAGTTATCTTCTGAATTCCTTATCTAGAAATGCAGGGTGTTTCTAAAAGAATATCGGGGTTTTAACGCTTCGTAATATTTATTACGTGAAACTTAAAATCATAATTAATACATTCGAAATGAAAGAGCAACTCAACATACGTACAAGCTTACAAGTGTTCAATGTGAGCATTTTTCATGACACGGCACACTTCAAGTCGATATCCCAGTTCTTTCCAAACGCTGTTTAGTGTTGGTGGTGTAATTGTTGTAACAGCTGCCTCAATCCTGTGTCTTAGGTCGGGTAGGTAAGCTGGTAGTAGAGGCACATAATACATGATCCTTTATGAACCACTACAGTTAGAAATCATATGGCAGCTGTTGCAACAATTACACCACAAACACTAAACAACATTTGGGAAGAACTGAGCTATCGACTTGATGTGCGTCGTGTCACGAAAGGTTCTCACATTGAACACTTGTAAGCTTGTACTTATAACTGTTTGAATTGCTCTTTCATTTCATGTATTAATTATGATTTTAAGTTTTACGTAATACTACAAAGCGTTAAAACCTCGATATTCATTTACATACACCCTGTATGGATTTACGAGAATTGCATATTAGGTGAACAAATAACCAGAATAAACGAAGTGGTCGTTAATTTCTAGTCTATTACTTTTCTAGATGGTGAAACTATATTCTGAACATTTAGAATATTATGAATCCTTTGAATTTCGAAAAATTTTAGCTTGATTTCCTAGAATCGGGTCATAAACCAAGATTCTAGTCAATAAAACACGCCTCTTGAGTTCGCCTATGTTTACGGAGATTTTAAATAAGTATAACCACGGCAATACAGAAAACGATCTTAAATTCTAATAGAGATGTTTAGAAATCGCTAACAAAGGTAACTAGAATTTCTAAGGATGACATGGAACTATATTTACTAGAGACACAATTTAGTTTCAAGATATTAGTCACAGAATTTTTTTCCAATATATGTATGTAGAGTTCACTGATATTTATCTGTAACTTAATTCAAAATAATTTATGAAAAAAAAAATCAACAAATTAAATAAATAAATTAATTAATTAAAAATTAAATATGAAAAAAATATTTCTCTAAATTTTAATTATCTTTTGTTTACATTAGAAACTTTAACAAGAAAATGAATTTTTTCTTTATGCATTATTAAAGTAATTAGAAGTTAAGAAAGAAAGTTAATTCCAAAATAATTATTGCCATATTGTCCCCAACTGTTTTTGTGTCGAGATGATTAATGAATGCTGCAAAAGATAAGTTTCTTCTAAATAAATATGAATTTCATTCCATTCACAATGTACTGAGACGTTATATGTATTTCGTAGATATTATTATGCAGTTTAATGAAAATAGCTTTTCGGGAATTAGCTGAGAAAATTGTTATTTAGATTTAATTAAGAAAAAGGGAAATAGAGACGTTTAAACGATAATGTTAGAAGCAAGTTTTTATTTATTTTTTAATTACAATTTCTTTTTCAATACTTTGCCAGTCCAGTGAATGTTGCAAATTTTAAAATACATAAAATTTCACAAATATGCTTTTTTGTATGTTAAAAATTACATAAGAGCTTAAAAATACTCGAATTTATCACCACTTAGGTTATTTTATTCGTGCATATTTATATGATTATGTGCATTTTTGTACGCTACAAAAATACAATTCTTTATTATAATTAACAGATTTACCCGCAATGATAAACAATGATCGGAATGATCTAAAAATATAGGTATTTATAGCTTGAAATTAATTTTTTAAAAATTGTACGTCTTGAAATCAATAAAATTACTCTAGGCTGTTTAGCAAAGTTCAGTTTAGATTGTAAAAAATACCGAATTTTAACCTGAGAAGTTGGATTACTCCTGTGTTTTAAATACAATTATACCATGAACAAATGTATAATGTTATGAAATATTAGCAATAGCATGTACTGAACGTTATGTAAACTTTAGCGCTAAAAAAGCATGTTTTATGGAAAAGACTTCGTTATAGCGTATGAATAAAAAAAACTTCATTTTCAATGTGATTTATGCAACATAAAGTTATTTAAATGTGATTTATAAAAGTGCCTCTCATAAAACACAATACATTGATATTGTTTTCAGTGTCCCTTGTGCATAACCAGATGTTTTATTTATACCATTTTTAATAGGAAACATGTCCTAGTGAGCTTGAATAACATATATCATTTTTAAGAAATTCTGAAAATATTTACAGATGATGGACACGGACAGATAGACAGACGGACAGAAAGACACACAAATTCAAATCATAATTACTCTTAAACTTTTCTAGAAAGTGTTAAAACCGCTTAATAAAAACGAAAATGCCATTGCAGTTATTTCCAATTACAATCCTTAATGTATATGTAAATTTCTGCGTGGATTTGAAAATCTTAATACTAATAGTACTGTATTCTATACGAAACAATTTTTTGTACATAAGAATAATAAATAATAATTTGATTATGATTTGTGCGAAATAAAGCTATTAAAATATGGTTTATAGAAAAATACCTCTCATAGAATAAAAAGCTTTAAATTTTTCGATGTCCCTGCACACAAATCTATGGTGATATTTACTTCATTTTCAATAGAGACCATCACATACTGAATATGATTAACATATATCAATTTCAAAGAATTCGATCAATATTTACGGAAGTTAGAGCGCAGGCAGACAGACAAACCGAAGTCATTAACACTTTTCAGCTTTGTTAGAAAGTGTTAAAAAGAAAGAAAAGCCGCACATAGATTGAAAAAAAGAAAGTTTTAAACTGCTTTTACAAGTTACTATTTATACGTATTTAGTAACTCATAAGTACTTTTCAGCAATACTGCAAAACGCAAAAAACACATAATACAACTGAGAGTGTACCTCGAGCATTTTTCTAAATATTTTTGCATAGACTTTTCTAACAAATCGTTACTGTTATTCATACATTTTCTCCAGTAAACCGAGTTATGAATAGAAAAAAAAAATTATACAGACACGACATTATTTCATTATTTAAAACATGAAAATCTGACATTGACAGATTTTAATTTAGTGCCAGAGGCCTACTGCTAAACTTGTTAATATCGACAAATTCTTCTTTAGTTAATTCGTGACGATCTAAATTCTATGATAAAGTTTTCATTAAATCAAACCAATGTGTTTCAGCTGCAGATATTGTAACAAATAACGTTGGAAGTCCAAACTGTCTTATAGCCGCAAAACAACGTTTTTTCTCTTTTTCCCAATCAGGGGGAGGTGTCCCTTGGGGGGGACTCATTTCAAAGGTGTGCCTAGGGGGGTTGACTCATGTCAAAGTTGTACCTTGGGGGGGGGACTCATGTCAAAGTTGGGCCTGGGGGGGGGACTCATGTCAAAGTTGGGCCTTTGGGGGACTCATGTCAAAGGTGTGCCTTGTGGGGGACTCATGTCAACGTTGTACCTTGGGGGGGGACTCATGTCAAAGTTGGGCCTTGGGGGGACTCATGTCAAAGTTGGGCCTGGGGGGGGGACTCATGTCAAAGTTGGGCCTTGGGGGGACTCATGTCAAAGTTGTACCTTGGGGGGGGACTCATGTCAAAGTTGGGCCTTGGGGGGACTCATGTCAAAGTTGGGCCTGGGGGGGACTCATGTCAAAGTTGGGCCTTGGGGGGACTCATGTCAAAGTTGTAAATCCAAACTGTCTTATAGCCGCAAAACAACGTTTTTTCTCTTTTTCCCAATGAGGGGGAGGTGTCCCTTGGGGGGGACTCATTTCAAAGGTGTGCCTTGGGGGGGGACTCATGTCAAAGTTGTATCTTGGGGGGGACTCATGTCAAAGTTGGGCCTGGGGGGGACTCATGTCAAAGTTGGGCCTTGGGGGGACTCATGTCAAAGGTGTGCCTTGGGGGGGACTCATGTCAACGTTGTACCTTGGGGGGGACTCATGTCAAAGTTGGGCCTTGGGGGGACTCATGTCAAAGTTGGGCCTGGGGGGGGACTCATGTCAAAGTTGGGCCTTGGGGGGACTCATGTCAAAGTTGTACCTTGGGGGGGACTCATGTCAAAGTTGGGCCTGGGGGGGACTCATGTCAAAGTTGGGCTTTGGGGGGACTTCATTCAATAAATCCCCATTCAATAAACCGACTGAAATAGGCCCTTAGCACTATTAAGAGTGTATTATAAAAATTCGACAACGCTGTACCGACTGAAATAGGGGTACCTTGGGGGGGACTCATGTCAAAGTTGGGCTTTGGGGGGACTTCATTCAATAAATCCCCATTCAATAAACCGACTGAAATAGGCCTCTAGCACTAATTAAGAGTGAAGTAGAAAAATTCGACAACTGTACCGACTGAAACAGGCCTCTAGCACTAAAAAAAAAAAGAATGCTATTTTCCCACTCGAGCAAAAACATGGAACTAGATTTTTGATATGTAAATTAGTAATTATATTTTCCCATATTATAGGAAAGAATTTTTTTTTCAAATATTACAAATATGCAAATGAAGTTTAATATTGTCGTTTTTCCGTTGCCGCCTCTTAAAAACATAAATATTTAAAATCTAAATAAATCTAAATTTTCATAAGAAAGGCGAATAAAATTTCTTAAAATTATATTACTTAACTTGTTTTAAAAATTATTTTTTTGTTTTTCAATACTGATAGAATATGTTACTGAAACAGAGCTATTTGTAGTAACCAAAATTATTTTGATATGCATCAATGTACGCATTAAAAAATACTTACACTATTTTAACTTTTAGACTTTGTAATTATCTTCTTTATCATAAAAGTCTGAGTTTCTGGAAAGCAACGCTCTAAACTTATGCTGTTGCTAAAAAACAATTTATTGAAAATAAATAAATAAATAAATAAAATAAAATAAATTCTTATCGCAGGCTTGGAAGAATAAATAAAATAATAAAAGACGAATGATTTAGCCCCCACCCCCCTCCCTCCAAAAAATGTATCATCACAGTAGCAACAATGCTTTTAAAAATATAAATTTTACACCTGATAAAAAAAAAAAAAAAAAAAAAAAAAGATTTCTAAATGGTAATTTAAAAGAATCGATGTAATTCTATGTAAGGACCGCCAATTGGAGACTTAGTAAATATCATTACGATTTTCCATCAATTTATGCCATATTCCCTCATTTCATATATATCAATTAGAAATTATCCTTCTTATGGGCCCTATTCACTCACCGCCGCCGGGAGTCGAAGCTAGTGTTATTCTATGGGAAATTTTTCTTTAGAAATAACTTATTAACTAATGCATATTTTTAAATTCTGTTTTCACATTCTGAAAATTCCCAGCTGTTAAATTCACGGACCTTTTTCAAAAAATTATTTTTTTGTTTTTTTATATTTTGTTTGGAAGCTGCAAAATACGAATTTTCAATATGTGATTTTTTTCATTTTGCAATTTCAAAGTAAAATATTAAAAATTAAAAAAAAAAAAAATACATTTTTAAAAAAGATCCGTCAATTTAACAGTTGGGAATTTTCTGAATGTGAAAACAGAATTTAAAAATATGTATTAGTTAATAAGTTATTTGTAAAGAAAATTTCCCCATAGAATAACATTGGCTCGGGCTTCCGGCGACGGTAAGTGAAGAGGGCCGTTAAGCATTTTTCCTGGACTTGATAAAATTTAGTAAAGTACTTAAATTAATTGAATTTAATAGAAAAGAACATTTCGCTTAATTTTGAATAGCCGTATTATTGTCTATAATTTATTAGTAACTATAACTTATTACTAATTATAATTTATTGTAAGACATACTGTACTTAAATTAAGCATAATATAAAAAGGCACAGAACATATAACGTAACTTGAATAGTATTTTCAGCAATTTACAACCATATTTTTACTTAATCCAAATTCTCTTGTGTGACCTTGTAAACGAATGGTCGAACAGTGAATCCTTTTCATGCCATATTCTATACGGAAAAAAAAAACTTTTGTTATAATGAAACATATATTTTCGTGTACATGTTCATGTTCATTTTGTTTCTTGAAGTCTAAATATGTTAAAATTTCCCTATTAGAAATTTTGCCCATACACATAACGTATTAAATTTTTTTTAATGTTCATATATACGAATTATTTGTTTGATTTAAAAAAAAAAAGTTTAAAGTACCATCTTCATAATATACAGATTTAGAATACTGGGTTTAAACTTCCTGCTGATGCTTTTCCTTGAGCTATGTTGATAAATCTCACTGACACACGTACATATACAGTTTCAAATAACAAGCGCTGAAGTCCTGATTTTTTTATTCAGAGTACCTCAAAACATGTAAATGTATTAAAATCTTAATATAAAAAGTTTGTCCCAAAATCAATACCTTCTCTATAGTAAGAAAAACAACAAGATAAAAATGATACAGTAATGCGGTTTCTTCTAATGGTTTTATTTGATAGAAATTAAAAACTTTATAATTGACCGAATTTGTATATGGGGGTCGTATAACAATTTGAAAAGCTGAACTTTTTAAAAATTAAATAGCAAATTTTTTACAAGCGTTTATTTTGATCACTTTTTCAAAGTATATTGTTCACTCATGTCTAATGGGTAAAGAATTTAACCGCGTTTCAATCTTTTTGTGAAACCTTGTAGGCAATTTTCCTATTAAAACAGGGAAAGAATTTTCTACACTTTTTTAAACAATTTTCAATTTACATTGCTAACTTATCTCTAATAGTTAAAAAATAAAACTACGTTTCAACCTTTTTTGGACGCTCTCTATAATTATGAACTATGAAAAATGAAGGAAAAATCGTTTTAATCAACTGTTGATGCTATGACCATAATAGAATTGATCGATTGTATTTTGATTGGCCTTTCATCGACTCCTCGAAATTTGCCCGAACATTAACATATAGTTTAGGGCAGTATCTAAGATCGGTTTCCGATGAGAAGAATTTCACTTAGAAAAGGTATCGAACCGATGACAAATGACGTGAAAACTCGATAGAAACTCGTTTAATGCACTTTAGAGCATTAGGACTAGCAAAGGGTTAAAATTTAGCTTCCAGATATTTTACCCATGGACGTAATGCATTTGAATTCTTTTGTATATATCTGTAAACGAATTATTTATTTAATTTTAACATAGAGTTTCAAGTAGTATCTACATATGAGATTTATTATACCGAATTAGGTAGATTGATTGGTTGGCTGATTTTTTATGGCGCAAGGTCTAGGAAAGAACATACTGCGCCAAAGTAAATACCGAATTAGGACCTTCTGCTAATATATATATTTCAATTATGTTGATAAAGTCACACAGACATACAGATACAAGGACACTCAGCAACCACAAAATAATAATAATAATAATAATAATAATAATAATAATAATAAAAAAATTGTGATTTAGAGCTCCCCAAAACGTATAAATATAGCAAAAAAAATTTGTTTCATAGACAATCTTTTCTCTACCTTACGTGGGTAAGAAAAAGTAATAAAGCGTATTTTCATTTAAAAAACTGTAATTCTTGCGGAAATTCAAAATGCTTCATTTTTATTTTCTGCCAAAATAAAACTTTGAAATGAGATGCATAGAAAAACAGAACGCAGGAAACGTTTCTAGGAAACGCTTTATATAAAACGATATAATCAGCAAAGAATTGTTTCCATTAGTTAATACATTATATCAACATATTTCTGCGAGGATGGTAGAGAATAATGGGTGTGGTCATCATTAGACGGCATAAAAGAGAAAATGTTTCGCAAAAAGCCTGCGGGGAACAATAAAGTATATGACACTGCTTTCACTTAAACACGGATGTTGAAAGTTTCTATTCCAGGCGTACCTTGATTTTTCTTGTGTTTGTCTTTTTTGCCTAATGAAACATTAAACAGTGTTATTGGATATGCCTTTTAAATAAAGATTGTATGTCACGTTCAGTTTATTTTAAGTTAACATGAGCTTAAAAGTTTGTTACTTTGATTGTCGTATGAATATGTTGTCTAAACAAAGCAACTATTTTGTTTTTGTCTTTATTGGAGAGATAATTAATTTCAGTAAGTACTAATGTCAGTATAGGTACATGCATAGGTGCATGAGTACATATGTGTAAATGTACTACATCTACACAGGATATTTAAAAAATAAAAAATAAGGAAGTGAACTCAGAAAGGTAGGAAAAGACATAAAAAGGAAGCTTTACAAATGAGTAAAAAATAATCTGGTGTGTCACTCCCATGACTTTCTCTTACTCTGCATTTCAATACTGCTAAGATAGATTGTATATTAAGTCTTAAGATGAATAGCGTAAGATAATAAATTTCAAAGTATATATATATATATGTATATATATATATATATTTAAATAATCTAAAATAGGTTTAGGAACAGTTTTATTTGACATGTAATTCTATGTGGGGGGGGGGGGGTGATACTGCTCTTCGAAAACCCCGTTCAGTTATAGTACATACAATTATTTAAAAAAAAAATTTCAAAGCCGTTATTAATTTGCCTTCAAACTAGCCAATCTTGATAAAATTTTTAAATGATAACCTAATACATATTTCAAAATAATAAATTTGAATTTTCTGCAGTTATTAGTTTTTACTTACGCTGATAATAGTTATACATATATATCGACCGCTAAAAATTGGACTTTCGTAATCAGGGGACCTCAAAACGTGATATTATGCAAAAAAAAAAAAAAAAAAAAAAAAAAAAGGGAACAGAGTTCAAAATTAAAAAAAAAAAATTTTTTTTACAGTATGCGCATGAAAAAATAATTTTATCTCCTGAAAAGTGTCTGTCGCTATCGTAAAATTTAGCAAAGAATTTTAATCAATTACATTCAATGAAAAGTAACATTTAGCTTAATTTTAGGTAGTTTGTATGTTGTCTATAATCAATATGCATTACAAACAATATTGCGTACTTAAATTTAGTCTTACTTGAAAAACGTCCAACACGAAAGGAAATACAATTCCAGTAATTTTCAATTATAGCTGTAATATATCCAAACAATTTTGGTTGTCCTGTAAATGAATGACGAATAATTTCCATACGGCAATCTACACAAAATATGCTTTTATGCATGTAATAAATTCATTCCATTTTGTATAAGTTAGCCTATAAATCTTACACTGTTTTTACCAAAAATTTCCCCCATAGACGAAATGTATTTGAATTCTCTTGGGTGTCCCTGTATACGAACCAGTTGCTTGATCTCAACGAAAAGTTTCTTGTAGCATCCCTATATGATACACATTAATAATACTAAATTTGGACTTTCTGCTATTATTTGTTCTTGATGTATGCTGATAACACACACACACACAGACAGACATACAGACTCACCGCTAAAAACATAAATTTTGTATTCAGGATGCCTCAAAACGTGTAAATATAACAAAAACACATTTTTAAATTTTGACTCAAAAACACGTTCTCTACCATATATATGGGTAAGAGAAAGTGATAAGAACACTTTTCGTAATTTTAGGCAATGAAGATTTTATAATCTATTTTATTATTTATAAATATCTGCATTACATCTATGCAGAACAGTATAACTTATATTAGTTTTTAAATGTGAAAATAAGTAAATAAATAAATAAACAAATGTATATGTAGGGGCATTGCTAACTCCCACTACGGAATGTAAATTTTAGATATGGGTATCTTTAAAAAAAAAAAAACTCTTCAATGACTTTAACAATAATTTTAATATGTATTTATATGCAATTAGGAGTTTTCACAAAATTGACTTCCATTCAGTGTTTAGTTTTATACTTCTCTGAGATGAACATTGTCTGTCTTCATCATGGAAAAAACTATAATAAATAATTGTACTGCAAAAATCTGTATAGGAAAATATAGAAAAAATTTGTAATGCTACAACATATTACTTTTGAAATTGTTTTCCTTATTTATAGGGCCGCGGTAGCCCAGTCGGTCGATAGAGCGCCGGCCTCGTAATTGGAAGATTGCGGGTTCGGTGCTCGAGCCGGCCAAAGACCGTCGTGTACACTAATGTTGGCTGGTGCACGTAAAATCTGTCGTGGCCGCAAAGTCCTCCTTGTTCCCATAAAAAATTATACCTCTGGGGGTCACCGAAGAGGGAGAGCCATCCCTTCCATGTTGGATAAAAATTGTGATGGCATGTCTCCGGACCACCTCTAGGAATGTGTCCCAGACCGTCGCCAATTGCCCATCTGCGCAGCACTCGTGCGACGCAAAAACCCAACCAACCAACCTTATTTATATAGATTAATTTATTAATGAAGAACAAGATCCATAGTTAAACACCATAAAATGCAAAATATGGAAAGTCGTTTTGGGGAGAAATAAAAAGCATGACTTCTTTTTTTTTATCTAGAGAAACAGTATGAAAGGACATGCAAACAGTATGAAAACAGATACGTGCAAAGAGTTGTACAAAAGTAGTTTTAAAAAAGACTAGTACGATGTGGCCACCACATGGCTTTCTTCTACACAGTTTTACACAAAATTTATTCAATACAAATTATTTATTAAATTATCAAATTATTTTCCATTATAAATGCAGACGATTTTTATCTGACAGAATTGTATCACTAAATGCCAAAAGAAAATTATTGATTTTTTAATTATGGAAATGCGATTTTTTTTTCCTAATTTTTTTTTTTTCGTTAAAAGTAAAAAAAAAAAAAAAAAAATCTATAACTTTGTTTTAAATTATCACAGATCTATAGTTCAGCCATTCGTTTTAAAGGTATTGACGAGATCTTTCGAAAGATACCCATATTGAAAATTTACTCCAGCAAGCGATGCACCAACATGCATAAAAATTTTTCATAGTTAACTATTACTATTATCAATAATTCATATCAATATTACAATCATACGATTAAAATATCTCTCATTATGTACTTTTATACGAAATTTTGTCCTATGCTGCCACGTTAAAAATTTAGAAAAAAAAATGCGAATACAGCACCACCTTATGAGCGAATGATCTCTAACTCTAATCAGCACCAGTCTATGTCAGGGTGCAACTAAATGCCAAGTTTGGTTAAATTTCGTTCATTGGTTCGCGAGCAATTATAACAGGAAATGCGATTTTTTTTCTTAACTTTTTTTTTTCGTTAAAAGTAAAAAAAAATATCGATAACTTTGTTTTAAATTATCACAGATCTGTAGTTCAACAATTCGTTTTAAAGGTATTGACGAAATCTTTCGAAAGATACTCATGTTGAAAATTTACTCCCACCGGGGGGGGGGGGGAGCGATGCCCCCACATACATAATTTTTTTTCCTAGTTAACTACAACTGTTATCAATAATTCATATTAATTTTACAACCACACAATTAAGATAACTCTCCTTATGTACATTTATGCGAAATTTTGTCCTATACTGCCATGTTAAACATTTAGAAAAAATGCGATCACAGCGTCACCTTATGAGCGATTGATCCCAAAATTTAATTACACCAGTTTGTAACAGGGTCCAACTAAATAACAAGTTTGGTTAAATTTCGTTCATTGGTTCGTGAGATACAACGTCTTCAAAATTCGTGATACACACAAACAAACTGACACACATACATAGAGACAGACATTTTTTAAAAACAGTCAAATCGTGTTCAGGATATTTCAAAACGTGTACATCTATCGAAAACTGGAGTTCAACGAAAATTTTCATGAATCCAATACTTTCTCTATATATACATATAAAAGAAAGTAAAATCTGTTGTGAAAAAAACAAACAAAATAATAATAAATAAACAAAATAATAATAATAAATAAACAAAATAATAATAATAAATAAACAAAATAATAATTTGTAGGCTGTTGCTTTCCTTTGCATTATCCATGCTGTTTATTTTGACCGGAAACAATAGTTTTGTATTGTTGTAATTTATGGTGTTTATTGGAAGTTTTCTTATTCTTTATAATTTCGAGTTGACAACCTTTGGGACTTTAACATCTCAGTAGTTTTAAATTAAAATATTCTCTTAGGCCTATTATTCTCTATGTTTTTGTATGTGTGACTATATACGCTCTGGAGCTCAGGCTACGAATCACTAAGGCTAAAAAATTTGGCACAGAATCAGGGCTTGGGCCTAAACTTGACTTTGAATATGCAAGGTGCAACTCACCTAAAAATTCTTTTTTCGATCATCGAAATTGAATTTAATACCTAAATTTTTGTCATGCATAAAAAAAAAAAAAAAGAATATGCACTTTCTTTCATTTTATTTGTTTGCGTTCTTAGTAATAGTTACGATACTTTTTCTAGTTATTTATTTATTTAAACTGTATTTTATGTTGCTCTCATATTTTATATATAATCACAATTTTAATATGAAAGTACTGCTTCAAGGTTCTCGATGCCGTTATGTCTCTACAAACAAAATTTATATGGACCAACACTGAAACAACGGCGAATTTTTTTTGTTGGCTAACGATTATAAATGACCGTTGGCTATATTAAGGGCATAATCGTTGGGAGACCGTTCACCTACATGCAGTATTTTAGTTTGGAAATACATTTAGGTATTTATTATTTACTATTTTTGTATTTTCTTGCGAGTAATCTACACCTTCGATGATATTTCATTGTGGGTGAAATATATACTTTCATTGATGTTATGCAATAGTTAGAAATGAGTCATTATATGCAAACTTAATACATCAATTATTGTTGGATTTATAATATTATTCATTATGGTGGACCAATTATATCTACACTAACAAATAAAATGTCAATGGAGGGGACAAAATATAGAGATTGGGGCAGCCGGAACTATCCCAACTTACGAAGTACCAACCGCACGAATCATTAGCTGCTAATGGGCCAACGACTCATGTTTGTAGGGGTTTCTGTTGTTATCTTTTGCTAAGTGATGCGATGCTTAGATTATTACTATCACTATTATTATTATTGTTTTTAATAATAATAATTATTATTATTATTGTTGTTGTTGTTTTATTATTGTTGTATTTAGTGTGATATTTCTTTTCAATTGTTGCATGGTGTAAACAACTGTTTATGTTGGGAGATAAAAAATTCTTTTGAAAGGGGAATGATTTTAGTATTGAAATTATTGTTTTAATCGGAATTAAACGTTATTATAGCAAAAAGGATTAAACTTGTTAAATTTTACATTTAATTAAAATTTATAACAATTACGTTTATTTATAATTTTTAGAATATAATTATTAATAATATAATTATAAATTTATTTTACTTATAATTTTACTATAGCTGAACGAGGAGTAGAAAAAGTAGATCTTGCTGTTACATGCTGCCAAAAAACAAATATTTAGTAAATACTGTGAAGAGCCATCTGTAAAATTGTCGTTATTGAATTGAGCAATTATCACAGGAGCAATTATCATTCGTGAGCAATTATCACAGGAAATGCGATTTTTTTTCCTAATTCTTTTTTCGTTAAAAAAAAAAAAAAAAAAAAAAATCGATAAATTCGTTTTAAGTTATCACAGATCTATATTTCATCCATTCGTTTTAAAGGTATTGACGAGATCTTTCGAAAGATACTCATGTTGAAAATTTACTCCCACCGGGGGGGGGAGGAGTACTTCTCCCCTGGGGGGGGGAGCGATGCTCCCACATACACAATTTTTTTTCATAGTAACTACTACTGTTATCAATAATTCATATTAATTTTACAATCACACGATTAAAATAACTCTCCTTATGTACATTTATACGAAATTTTATCTTATACTGCCATGTTAAACATTTAGAAAAAATGCGATCACAGCGTCACCTTATGAGCGATTGATCCCCAAATCTAATCAGCACCAGTTTATGTCAGGGTACAACTAAATAAGAAGTTTGGTTAAATTTCGTTCCTTGGTTCATGAGATACAACGTCTACAAAATTCGTGATACACACAAACAAACTGACACACATACATAGAGACAGACATTTTTTAAAAACAGTCAAATCGTGTTCAGGACATTTCAAAACGTGTACATCCGTCGAAAACTGGAGTTCAACGAAAATTTTCAAGAATCCAATACTTTCTCTATATATACATATAAAAGAAAGTAAAAATCTGTTGTAAAAAAATAAAAAATAAATAATAATAATAAATAAACAAAATAATAATTTGTAGGCTGTTGCTTTCCTTTGCATTATCCGTGCTGTTTATTTTGACCGGAAACAATAGTTTTGTATTGTTGTAATATATGGTGTTTATTGGAAGTTTTCTTATTCTTTATAATTTCGAGTTGACAACCTTCGGGACTTTAACATCTCAGTAGTTTTTAATTAAAATATACTCTTAGGCCTATTATTCTCTATGTTTTTGTATGTGTGACTATATACGTTCTGGAGCTCAGGCTACGAATCACAAGACTAAACTAGTATGTTGTGGCCACCACAAGACTTTCTTCTATATTTTCCTATATACATATTCAATCAGTAACAATATAAAAAAAAATAAATTATCACAGATTTATAGTTCAACCATTCGTTTTAAAGGTATTAACGTGATCTTTCGAAAGATACCTATCTTGAAAATGTACCCCCCCCGCCCGGGGGTACTTCCCCCCCAGGGGGGAAGCGATGCCCCCCACATTCACAAATTTTTTTTCCTAGTTATCTATTGCTATTATCAATAACTCATATTACTTTTACAATCACAAGTTAAAAATAACTTTCATTATGTACATTTATACGAAATTTTGTCCTATACTGCCATGTTAAAAGTTTACATAAAATGCGATCACAGCGCCATCTGCTGGGCGATTGATCCCAAAATCTAATCAGCACCATTCCATCTCAGGGTCCAACTATATACTAAGTTTGGTACAATTTCATTCATTGGTTCGTGAGATACGGTGAAAAATACGAAAATTTGCGATCATAGCGCCAGCTGATGGGCGATTGATCCTCAAATCTAATCAGCGCCATGCCTCGTCAGGTTTCAATTATACACCAAGTTTGGTTGAATTTCATTCATTGGTTCGTGAGATACGGTGAAAAATACGAAAATTTGTCCTATACTGCTTAAAAATGTACATAAAATGCGATCACAGCGCCACCTGCTGGGCTATAGGTCCCCAAATCTAATCAGCACAATGCGCCGCCAGGGTCCAACTATATACCAAGTTTGGTTGAACTTCATTCATTGGTTCGTGAGATACGGTGAAAAAAATAAACCACAGACACACAGACACACGGACAGACACACAGACAGACATTTTTTAAAAACTATCAATTCGTGTTCAGGACACTCCAAAACGTGTCAAAAAAGATCCGCCAAAAAACGGAGGTCGAAAATTTTCGCGAATCCAATACTTTCTCTATATTACATATAGAAGAAAGTAAAAATTTGGCACAGAATCAGGGCTTGGGCTTAAACTTGGCTTTGAATATACAAAGTGAAACTCACCTAAAAATTCTTTTTTCGATCATCGAAAATGAATTTAATACCTTAATTTTTTTCATGCATAAAAAAAAAAAAAAAAAGAATATGCACTTTCTTTCTTTTTATTTGTTTGCGTTCTTAGTAACAGTTACGATACTCTTTTCTATTTATTTATTTATTTAAACTGTATTTTATGTTGCTCTTATATATTATATATAATCACAATTTTAATATGAAAGTACTGCTTCAAGGTTCTCGATGCCGTTATGTCTCCCCAAACAAAATTTATGTGGACCAACACTGAAACAACGGCGAATTTTTTTGTTGGCTAACGATTATAAATGACCGTTGGCTATATTAAGTGCATAATCTTTGGGAAACCGTTGACCTACATGCAGTATTTTAGTTTGGAAATACATTTAGGTATTTATTATTTACTATTTTTGTACTTTCTTGAGAATAATCTACATCTGCGCTGATTATTTTAATGTGGATGAAATATATACTTTCTTTGATATTATGCAATAGTTAGAAATGAGTCAATATATGCAAACTTAAAACATCAATTATTGTTGGATTTATAACATTATTCATTATGGTGGACCAATTATAACTACTCTAACAAATAAAATGCCAATGGAGGGGACAAAATATAGACATTGGGCCAACCGCAACTATCCCAACTTACAAAGTGCCAACCGCACGAATCATTAGCTGCTAATGGACCAACGACTAATTTTTGTAGGGGTTTCTATTGTTGCCTTTTGCTAAGCCATGCGATGCGATGCTTAGATTATTACTATTATTATTACTATTATTATTAATATTATTTTTGTTTTTAATAATAATAATAATTATTATTGTTGTTGTTGTTGTTGTGTCATTGTTGTTTTATTATTGTTGTGTTTAGTATGATATTTCTTTCAATCGTTGCATAGTGAAAACAACTGTTTATGTTGGGAGATAAAAATTCTTTTGAAAGGGGAATGATTTTAGTATTGAAATTATTGTTTTAATCGGAATTAAATGGTATTATAGCAAAAAGGATTAAACTTGTTAAATTTTACATTTAATTAAAATTTATAACAATTACAGCTATTTATAATTTTTAGAATATAATCATTAATAATATAATTATAAATTTATTTTACTTATAATATTATTATAGCAGAACGAGGAGTAGAAAAAGTAGATCTTGCTATTACATGCTGCCAAAAAACAAATATTGAGTAAATACTGTGAAGAGCCATCCGTAAAATTGTCGTTCTTGAAGTGATATTGCGGCACTAAAAACCATACCCAAACTAAATCAAGAGAGAGGGAAAATAAAATTAAATAAAAATAAATAAATAAAATGAGAAGTTTAAACTTTTTATTCGAAACTTACTTTAAAGTTTCAAAAAGCAATTTTAATAATACTTCTTATACATATATATATTTATAAATCATATAAAATTATTTTTTTAATTAACGAAAAGCATAATACAACTGACAAATAATTTTAATGACGTTTCTCGGATATATGTGAATGGTAAATGATTTTAGTACTTTTATTACTTATCCGTCAATATACAAATTAGATAAGAAAATAGGTTGCATACTACAAACTAAACTAAAATAACACTCACAAAAGCGATAAAATTGATCGACAGAAGCGTCTGACAATCCTAATTAGTGGAAAGGTTTTTGACAAAAATCTACCATTTGTATTTCTATTAATTAATTTAATACAAACAATTTGCGGAACGAATAGAGCGTTAATACGCAGCTGTTTTTGATCAAGATATTTCGTTTTATTGCACTTTCGAGTTTGAGAATTACATTTAAGAATTAAAAAGAATTATTAATAATATTGCGAATAAAGTCGAGAAAAGTTTGATTTGTATATATGTATGTTGATTGACGAAAATACATACATTAGTGAAAAAGATGCCATTTCCTATCTATTAAAAAATATATTTGTTGTTAAATAGTACTTTAAAAGAAAAGTACTTAATAAAGGATATAGAATTTATGTCCATTTTGTATGTGACACGAACTTTTTTTTTTTTTTTTTTTTTTTTTTACTCCAAGAGAAGATTTTAAAGTCATTTGTTCGTGAATCATTTAGATAAGTTACTAATTATATTACATTTCAATTATTTTTTATATTAATTATCAAAATGGATTATTTATACATTTCTTTTACGCATAAATTTATTTTAAAAAATGCTTTAAAAAGGCTTATAATGCACGTATTCTATACACAAAAGAAATATTCTTCATTAAAAAAAATATATATATATAAATGAATAAATAAATAAAAAATTAAAATCGCTTCTGGTGGATGCTAGTAAAAAATTCAGAAATTTAAATTACTGGTATTATGTAATACTGGTTATTTAATCTTTCAAGCCAATGATAACAATAATAATAAACATTATTTAAAAGAAGGTTTTTCAGCATTATAAAATGTTTTTGTGCTGTAATTTTGAAATTAAAAACTCATTTATATAAGTGATATAATACATATATATATTCGGATTTTATAAATAATTATTTGCTCTTATCGAAAAATATATGAGTATCATTCAAATAAATTATTTCGCACAACTTTCTCGTTATATTTTAGCAGAGAAATTCTGCCTATTAAATTTAGAACTTTATTCACCTTTCACGAAACGTGAATAAATTCATAGCAACAAAAATTTAACAACTCAATTTCTGATTTATGATCAAAAATGTATTTTACATTTAAGTTTTCCGAAACCAAATATTTAAAATAATACTAAAATTTTCTTTAAGTAATGTAGTACAGAAAAAGCTCTCTTTAAGGAAAATATTTTCAACAAAATATTCTAAACCACCCACTCTAGTTAAAGTTTAAAGTTCATATTTGCAAGATATTTCCATTCGCACTTTTAAATTTGCAGTTTACCTGCTATTGCAATGAAATTCGTCTCTTTTCCAAACTTCGGAAGCAATTTAATCATCAAAGAAGGCGGGCTTTACTGGAATAACTTTATTTGTGCTTTAGGTATTTCTCTTTTTTCAACCATAAAATCCAGAGGGCGCTGCTCGATTGAAAGAGATTTTCACCACCGCCTGTTTCAAAACTCTACCTGGTCTAGAAAATTTCGGACGCTCTTGTTCTTTCTTCCCTTTAAGTACGCAAAACACGTGTTTCTAACTTTGCTTTTGGCAGAGTTAACTTTCATGAAAGTAATATATTTCCTTTATGAAGGTTTTGACGTTTACGTAATTGATCTCATCGGTAAAATTTGAAATAGAAATTTTATTAGTAAGAGAAACGTCAGAATAGTAAAACTGAATGACGAAATTTTGTGAGCAGAATAAATTAGTTGAAATGTATCGGAAAAAGCAAAATTCTTCGCAACACCAGCCTTCGGTAAAGGTAAGAATTTTAAATTTAAGCATTCTTTTCATATTTACAGGTAAAAATTCTGATGATAAAATGAAGAAAATCTTCTTTAATTTTAATTTTTTGTATTTTTCCTTTTTAAGAAGGTTTTAGATTTGACACCGGTGTTTTTTGTATTAATATTTATCTATAACGTAGGATACAAACCTTTAAAATAAATATATAAGAAAATAAATAATAAATAAATAAATAAATAAAAAAGTTTCATTTTGTTTCTGTGTCATTTAAACTGTTTTTTCAGATTTCAGAAATATCAAATTCTACTGCGCTTGATTATTTTTAAAAATAAAGATGCAAAGAAATCGTGTACCATATATAATATGTAAGATAAATTTATAAAATTCCCCGTTATAGATGTTTATGATACTTTAAAACACAATAGTTTAACAAATTTCAAGAATTTTTAGTTCTTAAGTGACAATCAAGATCAAATGATAGTCGGATAAATTGAAAATTAATGCATTGAAAAAGGATAATTTGAAATTTTTATACATACTAGACGAACTTTACTACTGGTATTTAGATATAAATACATTTTTTTCCATTTAAACGAATAACTTTAAAAATAAATGATACTATATTGAATTAAAATCCAGACAGATTTTTAAAAAAAATGTGTTTTGAGACAAATGATGTAAATAGTTTTAGAGAGATTACGTATTGTCAATATCTAAAAACCCACAAAGAAAACCAACTTTATTTCCTACAAATTTCTTTCTATCTTTCTTTTTTTTCTGAACAAAACCAACAAAAGTTTATTTTTATTAAAAGTAATGCTTGTATACCGACTTATGAAGAAACTTTTAAAATATTTTTGAATGAGAGTAAAATTTCATTTATATGATTATTATTATTTTTTTCTTTTTTTTTTTTTTTTTTTACTTACAGTGAAAAGGGAGGAACTTAGAAAAAACGATGATACATATACAGTCGGTAACAAAAGTTTCCGAACACTAGCAAAAATTCCCATGTAAAAATTCCCACTTAATATTGTTTTTTTAAATAAATCCTTGTCGAATCCTGTTCTTAGTCAATCTAAAAACAGGATTCAACAAGGATTTATTTAACAAAACTGTATTAAGTGTACCTTTTTTACATAGGAATTTTTGCTAGTGTTCGGAGACTTTTGTTACCGACTGTACAATCAACAGCTGCTATATCTACGGCTGTTAAAATACCACTGTTATATAACTTCTATATTTGTATTTCTTAATTGAAGACATTTCGTCTATAAATGAATTAAAAGAAAATTCTTTATAAATAGTGGTGTTGAAAAAAAAGGAAATGTCAACAGTTATGACGTAATCGATTTTTCGTGAACTTCATTAAACTGTAAAACAATTTACTTACAAGAGAACCTCTCAAAGTGTCTAACGAGTCAGTGTCTAAAAATAATTTCTCTACGTCTTTACGATGAAATAAATACGAAAAAAGTTCCAAAGCCCATTTTTTACATATATTTAAAATAATTTGAAATATCGATTTTTTGCGATTTTTGCCTATTTTATGTTAAAATAATATTAATCCAATTTAATAAGTAATTTTAATATTTCGTATATTATAATTATTTATAATGTAACATGTTTTAGAATATGTCATTTAATATTTTATTTGATATCTATTTTGTATTATCTGTTAAGAATAAAGGACAAAGTTTGCATAAAGTGTTCGATTGTTTACTAAGTAGTGAACATTTTACTGAGTTTAATATCTCTTCATATTAAGCTAAAAATTATTTTTTTTTTCTGAACCAAAAAATGCCATCCTTAACAAGACAATACTTTTAAATGCGTTCTTTATTGAGCTAAATTTTCTGTTACATACCTTAAAAAATAGACATATTTTATTTTGTATTTAATGAAAAAATATCGATTTTATAGTAATTAATTCAATAACATCAAAAAATGATAAAATTTACATTTCAAATGAAAAAAATCAGACGTAAGATATATTTGTAATTTAGACACACACACACACACACACACACACACACACACACACACACACACACACACACACACACACACACACACACATATATATATATATTATATAGAATAATTTGATTTTAAATTTTAAGTATTTTTAATTCGGGAAAATTCAAATTTCACGCCAAAATATTTATCAAATAAAATAATAAATGACATATTCTGAAGCATATTACATTAGAAATAGTTATAAAATATTAAAGATTAAAATTACATATTAAATTTGGTTGGTATTATTTTTAACATGAAATAAGCAAAAATTACGAAAACTCAATATTTCAAAATATTCATACTTTAAATATATGTCAAGGTTGGGCTTAGAAACGATTTTTTTTTTTCGTATTTTTTACTTCGTAAAAATGTAGAAAAAATTCTCTTAGACAACTCAATAGACATCTTGAGAGCTTCTCTTGTTTGAATTAAATAAATCGAATTCCTAATATTACAAACGAAAAAATGTGAAAATGAGATTTTTGAGTTTCTTACCTATCTCTGCTACGATGGAAACAATGTTTAATGCAAGTAAGCGCACGGTATGTTTGTATCAGAGCACAAAAATCAATTAGATCGAAAAGAGGAAAATAATTTTTACATGTACACATTCCATGGAGTAATAATTTTAAGGAACTTTATTTTATTTTATTTTATTATTATTATTATTATTATTATTATTATTATTATTATTAAACATATATTTTTAAAACAAGTATATTTATTTTGACAAGGTTCAGTTTCATCGATTAGGCAAATATTTGTTTTTAAGTCACATGGAAAACAAAGAATACAGAAAATTAAATAGTGAGTAATTATCAATGAAGCATTTTGAAATATTTATTGATAAACATATATCTTTATAACTGTTGCACTGTAAAAGTAAATCTATTAAAAAGGCAGAATATTTCTGCAATTTTCCCGCAGAAAATTTCTGTTTTCTAAAACTAAAGAAATTATAAAATTGCATCTCAATCTGAAAAAAGGTGTATTTTTTCTGGAAAGAGACAAAATCTGTAACCAATGATGTAGATTTTGTCTAGTGGGTACATATTTTTTCTGTGTTTTTCATACGAAAAACTTGTTATGAAAGCAGCAACAAGTTGCTTGTTACACTAACAGAACATTTCATTCATCAATTATGACGGTGCTTTTTTTAATTAAATAAAGAAAAGAAAAGAAAAAATAATTTTTGATAAATAGAGAACTAAAAGGGAAATGTTAAATATTATTTTGATAAATATAACAAACGTTTTCGATACAATTGACAAACGATATTTTTCGAAGCATCAACTTAAAAAATGACATTGGAAATACATATTTCTGTTAAAAAAAAAAAAAAAAAAAACTATATAAATAATAAATAATTTGTTTGTATAATTTGTAAAATCATAAAAGCGTATTGTAATTCTATATTAAATTAAAAAAATATATTTTTAAAGAATAAGGAAATTAATTATTCCTTAAATTATTCCTTAAAGAATAAGGAAATTAATTATTCCTAATGTTTGAAAAAATTAACTGTAGTATTTTTGTAAAGCAATGATTGCTTTTACTTCTGAGAATTATTCATGAAATTGTACAGTTTTGCGATCAAAATTTTAACTATTTGCAAGCACGTTAACTTATGTGAAATCATTTGAAACTTCTTTAAAATCTCATAAGTGATTTACTTTAAAGCATCATTTAAAAATAATATTGATATTTGAGAGTCCATTGGAAACCGACATATTTATTTTATTGCCGAAAAAAGTAAATATCGAAAAGTAATATGATTAATCTTATTCAAAAATAATTAAGAAGCACTAAGTAACAACGTAAAATATGGAAGTAGCTATTATGCGGTTGGCACTGGTTCGATCCTGCCTGATCGAATTTGATAATATTATTTGTTGTGACAAATATTTTTTGTATTTTTACTCAACGGACTTTTTTTGTCAATGGGTTTTTTTCCCTTTATAACACACTTATACTTTTTGGTAACTTTACTAACAGATATTTTCTGTAATATAACATTTTTTTTCAGTGTTTACTTATTTTGAAATGTTACAGATTTATTCATCGGCAAATATATGTATATGCTTTTTTTTTTTTTTTTTTTCGTCTTGCAAAATGTGTAATACATGTATTTAATCACACGGAAAAACAAACTTTTGATATTTTAATGCTATATATATTTATAAATATATAAATTCTCTCTCTTTTATAAAATTTTCAATTTAAAATAATTTTAAAACGATGTGTTCCTGTTTAAATGGTGTGAACCATCCATTTTGTACTGTAACTTGACTTAGAAAATCAAATTATACACTCAAAAATACATGTTTCTAGATTGAGAACTAAACTTTTAAACCAAGTTACAGCTTTGAAGTCGATGTGTTGTTTTCTTAAGAACTTGTCAAAACAACATTTAAGTTTGAAGTAAGGAATAACAGATTTCAACTAAAATGCATAGAAATCTGCGTTTGAAGTTTCATTCACCATTTCGTGCCAAACTACAGCAAATCCGACAGATTGAAATGGTAAACTTCTATTTTTATGAAGTGAACATAAATATCATTTTTTGAAATTGAATACGAATAGAAGCTGCAAATTTTGAAAATATTTACATGATCTACAATAAATTTTGACTAAAAGTTTTTCAAGTTCTATCTGTTTATTTAAGTAAGACTATGCTAAAAGTCTTGTGAGAATATGGTAAAAGAATATGGTCAGCATTAAATGTAATATTTTATATAATTTTTGAAATACTCAAACATTTATTTTTAATAAAAGTTATGGAAAAATTAATCAAGTTTAATCTAAGTATTTGTATTAAAGTGAGTCACGAATGATAGCTAGTAAATAACGATTAATTTTGTCAAAATTTTCCAAAAGAGATTAAAAAAAAAAAAAAAAAAAAAAAAAAAAATTATAAATTAATAAATAAAACACTTTAAAACACGTATATGAGTTTTAAAAACATATATTTAATTAAAAGACGCATATTTCAAAGCTTTCCGCCCTGAAAAGCGGAGCATCATCAGGAAGTCTACATAGTTTTACACAATGTGGAGCTGTGTTACAAATATATATACCATAAATCAGGTTAAAGCTACAGTTACATCGCTACTTTAATACAAATAATATTATTATTATTATTATTATTATTTTTTTTTTAAAGTAGCGATGTAACTGTAGCTTTAACCTGATTTATGGTATATATATTTGTAAGACAGCTGCACATTGTGTAAAACTATGTAGACGAAAAGCTTTGAAATATGCGTCTTTTAATTATTAAATATATGTTTTCAAAACTCATATACGTGTTTTAAAGGGTTTTATTTATTAATTTAAAACGTTACACGTGTTTTTAAAAGTGCCTCTATATGAGATATGTGTTTTCTTTATATAAAATTATAAAATGATTAATATAACAATAACGATAATCTGTATTCGTATGAACCCACATTCTTTAGGTCTCTGTAGTCACTGTTCTTAAACAATACATGTCTTTTTATATTTATAGGCTTATTTTATGACAAAAATTTCTGGTAGGAAAAAAAAAAAAAAAGAGGACACTGCAATCCTTGAAACATTAATAATAAAACGCTAGTAGAAAATATTGAAATATTTTCTTTATGTAAAAGAACTTTTATTGTTTCAGAGTTGTTAACTTTCATAACATAATTCTAGACACATTTTCGTACTATTTTTTTTTTCTTATTTAATAGCCGTTACACATTTCAGAAAATTACACTACAAAAAAAGTGGCGTGACAAAAAGACAGTACTATAAAAGCTCCGGAAAAAATTATAAAAGTTGGCAACTCTGTTTTTGCATATTCATGAATTCTATATTGAAATTAATATTTTATTCATTTTAAAAATATTAAAAAAAAGTTTTTTTTAATATTTTTGAATTCTTCGAAGTGTTTGTAATAAAGAAAAGTCACTACCGATCGCGCTCTTTTAAAACTATAATGCACCAGTCGATTTTATTTGATAGTCTTCTGTTTATATTTATATAAGTCTTTCGAAAATGTTTTGCGTGAAAAACTTTTATTTACAATACAAAATAACCTTTTCAAAGTCATTATAATAAGGTAAATAATGATTTTTTTTTTCTACATTTTTGAAAACCATTTCGAAAAATTGCAGTATTACAAAGAATCGTTTACTGAAATATAGTCGGAAATTCGAAATTAGTTTTAAAGGAAACTAATATAAACAGTAGAACTTGTTGATTCAAACTTCTTGAATCAACAGCAGAAAATACGGAAGTTATAAAAGTGTTTTCACTACAACATATTATACTGTGTATCTCAGTATGTCTATAAAAGCTCATATTTATTAAAGATGGTATTTAGAAAACACATTTTTTATTAAGGAAATTTATCATATTGCGTAAAGTTTCTTTGTTCAGAATCATGAAATACTCAAAAATCAACTAATGTTTCACAGTCGCACCATGATCATTTTTGAAAATATTTTACTTAAAAAAAAAATGTCTAATTAGGAATTCATTAAATATGCCGTTAAGTACCGTTAAAGTGCCGTTAAAGGCCATTTTCAAAATGTGGGATCATTAAATGCTAACTTTAAAGAATTAAAAAATATATATATATATATATCCAAACTTAAGGCTTTTATTTTTTTATTACAATAAAATATATAACCCTAGAAAATAATACACAACCTTTAAAAGGCAGTAATTACACAGAAAAATTAATAATTAAAGCATTTATTTTATTGATCGGTAGGTTACAAATTTTTTAGAAAAAGATTTTAAATAAAATTGTGCATGTTACATACTTGCTAACGCTTTAAAATTTTAAACCAGATTCATCACCCCTATTTTTTAAGAGCAATCCAACATATCATTTTTATATGATTAAGTGAAGTGAAAATAGACGTAGAAAGTTTCTAGTATGAAGTTTCACGTCGAAATCGGGAGATTTCGCAACTACGGTATTAAATGCACTTTATTACGAAAGCTCTAATTATTTAGAAGAAAATATTATATGTAAATGTCTTTTTATCCGCTTGAGGTTATACTATCATCTCTAAAAATATACTTACCGAAAAAAATATTGGTATTTTGAATGTTGTTATTTGGATCAGTTTTTACTTTAAAAAAAAGCACGTTTATTGAAAATAAATTTTACAAAAATGCATTTAAATACGCTTATAATTTTAGAGATAGATAATTGTGTAAACTATTTATTTAACACATTTTGCATCCAAAAAGTGTCATTCTTTCTACTGTAGAAAAGTAACAAATCAGTTCTATATTCTGTTGAGGTAATTATCAAACTCTCACCCAATTACTAAATTAACTCGTTATTTTCAATTTAAAATACATGAAAAAAAGTTATGACACTTCTTTTACCTACACTGAATCACTTAACATATAGAATGACCGAAATGAACTCAAAATATATTGAAATATTCATACAAAGCTTTAAAAATACATGGAATCAATTTTTACCTTTGAATAGAATCCTTTGGATAGATACCTTTGGCTCAGGGAAAAAATCATGTTAATGAGAATTAAATTTATTAATTGTTGATCTCTTATATATATATATATATATATATATATATATATATAAGAAGAAAATATTAGATTCTTGAAAATTGTCGCTTCTCAGCCTTTCGATGGATTTACACGTTTCGAGGTTTCCTGAAAACGGTTTGACCATTTTGGACGCTATTTTTGGACGCTATTTTTTTTTTTTTTTTTTTTTTGTATGTAGAGGAATCGCTTACTCCAGGCCAAGGTGTTACACTGGGATGAGTGAAATTTTCAACACAAATATCTTTATAAGGAATTCATCAATACCTTTAAAATAAATGATTGAAAAATAGATTTGTGATAAATTGGAACAAAGGTATGGATTTTTTTTTTTTTTACATAAATATATATAAATTTACTATAATAAATTTGAATCCTAATTTACGTAAGGATCCAACCTGAATAGGTTTGTGAATTCCTTATTTTACTCCATGTTCAATGCTAATTTGGAACTGACTAACTGTGCTTTTAACTAATATCTGCTTGTTAAATTATACATGTGTCTCGTTTTTCCTAACTATGAGTTGCCTCTTTTTCAATAATAATTTTTTAAGTAATTTTTGGATTATTATTTGTACTGGTGAGTTAATTTTGATCTACGTTTTTAAATGGTTATTGAATTATCATTTTTAGTAAGGAGTTCTATTTTGATCTTCGTTTTTTTTTTTGTTTTATTTTCAGTGGGTGTTTCGGGTCTGTGAACAAAGAAATTCTTAGCTTTTGCTTTCTTTGTGACAGAAAAACATCCATATTTTAACACATTTCCATTCTACCAGGCCCTTGAAAACGTTAGAATGCAACTAATGCTTTTTTCTCATTCCAATTTGCTATAATTCATTTAGATATTACATTTATTATTATTATTATTATTATTATTATTATTATTATTATTTTTTTTTTTTGATTTGGGTGGTCTTCGTTTTTGATCAGAATAATTGTTTGAATACTGAAATTAAATCATCTTTAAATTTCAAATGTTTGCACTGATAATATTATATTACTATATATATATATATATATATATAAAATAAATAAATAATTTTTTAAGATATTTTCTGTACAGTGTTACACTTGTCTGAGGATAAAACCGTTACGGAAAATAATTTTAATAAATAATATGCTCTGTGTGAATTTGTATAGAAAAATTTTAATATATTAAAAAAGTTAATACAAAACAAAGTTATTACAGAACATATAATGTGTTAAAGTTATAACATGTGATTAGTGCCTACTTCTGAGAACAGATAATAAAACAATGTAAAACACTCATACTATCCAGTTTAATTACCGTATTCTTTTTCTTATTTTAGATTTTCTTCTTAATATTAGATAGTCGTAAAATATTAATAAGTCGTACAAATATGATAATTGGATAAGATAAAGTTGTTTAAAAATATTTTATATGTAATACAGGTTTTAATATACGCACGCTACTAAAAAAAACTTAGATAGATTCAAGGATTTATTCCATGATTAAGTCTTTTATTTATATTTTCGTTTCATTAGATTAAGTATCACACATTAAAGCCATGTTTAGATTTTAATATGGCTTCAGGATTAGTTTTAACTTTACTTTTTGATGATTTAAACGTTGTTGTATACTCGTATTATTTATTTATTTATTTTTTAAATGAATATTTTTTGGTGGTTCGTGAAGATTTTTAATTATCGCACGGTTTAGAACAAGGTCGCGATACATTTAAAATGATTCAAATGTTAAAAATTTTTATCTATTATTTTTTTACGAAGAAGTGTCTGAAGAAAAGTATTAAATGCATATAACTAAAAGTATATATATCAAAGCACTTTATATCAACTTTATGAGAACTGTGAAATATTATTAGTGCCAGAAGTTTTGTTTAAATACTTTGACATATAAATGTAATTTTTTAGATTATTTGAAACAAATTTAAATTTATGCCCATGAGTTTAAGCATTATTTATTGTAGAAACAAGACAAAATCTTTTAATTTGGAATAACAACAACAACAATAAATCTACTGTGAAAAGAAAAGGCTTTAAGAACTACAATTAAATGTATTTCTGTTATTAAACGTTAGTGTATTTTCTCCCAACTTCTTCGAATTTTCATTTTATTTTGAAAAATAACAATAACAATAATAATAATAAATAAAACGAAAATAATAAAAGTAAATATTGTCTGATTTAGTGGGGGAAAAGAGAGAGAGAAATAGAAAAGTTATGCATATAATAAAATAATATAATATAGTAACATAAAAGAATGCAATAAAGAGATGTTTATTAAAAGAAATTGTTATACATAAAGTATTTTTTATTGTACAGATTATAGTTAAAATTGTTAGATAGAATTGCTAGATTTGGTTTGTTAGGTAGTTAGATCTGCAGCATCTAACATTAAATATTTAAATAATAATAATAATAATAATAATAATAATAATAATAATAAAATTTGTATGTTAAAGCACTGATGAGTATTTATATTTTATAATTATTAATGCATTAATATTTTTGTTTCGAAATTTTATATTATTCAAGGAGTATAAAATAGCTGTTAATTCACTCTGAATGGCAGACATATTTAATAGTCTAAATAATAATAGAAGTATTCAAAGGTTAACATTATGATATTCCTAAAAAGTCAAAGTACCCAACTTCTTCTAAGAGACAAGTCATGGTGTGCAGTTTAAGAACAACTGTCTGGACAAGGGACCTAGATTTAGGTGGAATAAGTCTTGCATATTCACAAAAGTGTAGTGTAAAATAACGGCAATCTCCGAACGACTACATCGACAAGGACGACGTGTGTTCGAACCCGGCAACCAGATTTGAGAATAAGAACCTTCATCGAGAGATAATCGTACGGATACGGATTAAAACACACACTTTTTTGCAGCGTAATATATATACTTTAACTTTCTACATTCATGTATTTAAAATTTCATTGATATTTTTTGTATATAAATTATTAAAAAGACTGCTTAAATAAGTCATAAAAAATATCAAAAATAAAATTTTTTTTCACTGAGAAAAAAATTATACCTTTACCAAGAACGAATATGTGGTCATTTTCTAAATCCCCAAACTAGAAATATAGATTTCCGATCTATGCGTATAAGGTACGCCAATAAGCTGAATAGACGAAATGATCGAAAATTTCTAATCCATACATTTCTAGATGGTGAAACAATATTCTGAATTCTTTGTACTGCGAGAAAGTCTGGCTTGTTTTTCTAGAATTGGGTCATAAATTAAGATTATAGTTGCTAAAACTCGCCTCTTCTATTCATATTTATTTGCAGAGATTTTTAAATGAGTTTGACCTCGATAATATAGGGAAATGCTTTAGAATTCTAATAGGGGTTTTTATAACTCGCTTTCAAAGGGGAATAGAATTTATAACGGTGACATGGAACTATTTTTACTAGAGCCATAATTTAACTTCTAGATGTCAGTTACAGTTTTTTTTCACAGTGTTCACTTTGACTTAATTAATAAATCTGAGGTTAAATTTTGAATTATTTTATTTTGGAGAAAAATGTACAAGGAGAGTAAACGAAGAGGGTACAAACGGCTTAAACTTCTGATGCTCGGCCCGACATACTAGGCTCAAAATAAATTTCATCCTTGAATTCTACTATTTAACAGACTAGAACAGTAGCAATTACAATTCATGAACAACATCAATCCATTCGCACTGGACTGAGAAACTTAATTTCAACTTAATAATTAGAAATCGAGTTTGAGACATACAACAAATACTTATTAATATAAATATCGCAATACTGTGTGATTTCACCGAAGAAAGTAGGCCACTCACCGCCATGCGACAGTGAATATTAATTCTAGGCCGAGGCCTAGACTTACCTACGTAGTGTTTATTTAAAATAAAACATAAAAAAAAAATCTGGAGTGACTCCACTCGACTTTCCGAACATTGAGTAACTAACAGTTTTGTAGATAAAATAAAGAAAGAGGAGTTGCTAAACAAACAAAAAAGAGAAAACCATAACAGAGTGTTTGAGTATTTTTCTCCATATATCACACGAGGTTTTATTTAACGCTACTGAACTTTGAGCCCTTAGATCATAATGATAAAGAATTTTTCGTTGTGTCCCTGTAAAAATCTATAAATGCTAGATTCACCAAAATGCTTATAGTTAGTGCAACAGTGATTTATAATATTCATACAAATTTTCAGCTCAAATGAATAAGGCGTTTAGATGCTATCGCTGGTCTCATAGGCCATAAAGATAAAGAATTTTTCTTTGTTTCCCTGTAAAAAAACTGTAAGTGCTAGATTCACCAAAATCTATACAGTTGGTTCAAATGTGACCTATAACATGTGTACAAATTCTTTGCTGAGATTAATAAGGCGTTTAGACGCTATCACACTTTTAAAAATTTGGCAAAGAATTTTTCTTTGTGTCCCTGTAAAAAAACTATAAGTGCTAGATTCTCCAAAATCTATACAGATTAAGTATCTGTGACCTATAATATGTGTGTAAAGTTTTTGCTCAATTGAATAAGGCATTTAGATGCTATCGCACGTTTAAGATTTTAGTCCCTTGGCCATAATGATAAAGAATTTTTCTTTGTGTCCCTGTAAAAAAACTAAGTGCTAGATTCACCAAAATCTATAGGGTTCGTACTATGGTGACTTACAATATACGTACCAACTTTCAGCTTATTCGAACAAAGCGTTTAGACGCTAGCGTGTTCACTCACAGACATACACACATACATACACACATACATACACACACACATACATATATCATCGTAAAAATAGTGAAAACGGACTCGTTGGACCTCGAAACGTATAGAAACATCAAAATCTCGAATTCGGATTTTTGACATGATTACAATACTTTCCTCACTATAGTGTTCGGAAAGTAAAAAGTAACATAGGGCCGCCTCAGTGGAAATTCAATCGCTACAGTGGGCTGTTAATAAAAAAGATGAGTATCATGATTTCATTTTGTTTGAAGGACTTCACCTGTGGGCTTAAAAGTCACTAATTTGATGTGTAGTTCTAAAATTGGTGACTGATGACTTTGAAATTTTAAGAAGTTAAATTAGAGATATAGGCTAAGTGGTTAAAAATTTTTGCTAGTTTTTGACGAAGGGGTTTTCGGTTAATTATGTTAAAAAGCCCGTCTGAAGTTTAGAATGCGACAGTAAAAAATAAGTGGACAGGAGTAGTAGTAATGGTTGGGAGAGCCCAAGGTCCCGCACTCACATTGGTCTGATCGCGAACGATGGAATTTATGCAGATAGGTTTTTAAAGGACCATGTCCCGTGAGAAAGGCAGTGACTGCTGGTATAAGGTCGAAATTGTATTTTGAAACTTTTGGTTTTTCATTGGTTACAATTCTCTTTAATAGCAGGAGACTTGGCGTTGGAATATTAAAACAGGAATAAACTACTACGTCAGAAACGCCAAAGAAAAATTATTGAGGTGCATACAGCTGTTTCGGTAGCCTAAAGCGTACCGTCTTCAGTGAAAAAAGAATTCTGAATCTGGAGAAGTGCTCGAATATATAGGAGAGGGACCGGATTTAGTTCAACCAATAGGATTACGAAAGAGGTGGGGAGTGTGGCCAATAGGAATTAAGGAATGTGTAGCTGTGTAAACAGTAGAAAGATTAAGGAAAAGTGGACTGAATGTAAAATTTCCAACAATCAGACAAATAGGGAACAGCGAAATCACAATTTACAAGGTTTTTAAAAATTTTATAAATATGTAAAGCTTCAAAGAAATCGAGTTCATGAATGGATTTAGGTCTGCAAATTATTTTAGCTGAATTAAATTTAAAGTTATGATTTTCCTCCCAGCAATGTTTAGAAATTAATATTTACATTTACTGTATTAATATTTGAATTAATATTTACATTTACTGTATAAAAATTTAACTACCGAAGGAATTTTAGATTTATTGGTTTCTTGTTTGCGGACGTAATTCATATGTTCTTTTAGACGAAATTTAAGACTGCGTTTAGTTTGGCCAATATATGATAAACCACACTGACGGGAAATACTATAAATGCCCCAAGAATTATGCATATCAATAGGATCTTTTAACTCTCCTTTTCTCAGTTAAAAGATCCTATTGATATGCATAATTCTTGGGGCATTTATAGTATTTCCTGTCAGTGTGGTTTATCATATATTGGCCAAACTAAACGCAGTCTTAAATTTCGTCTAAAAGAACATATGAATTACGTCCGCAAACAAGAAACCAATAAATCGGCTATTTCTAAACATTGCTGGGAGGAAAATCATAACTTTAAATTTAATTCAGCTAAAATAATTTGCAGACCTAAATCCATTCATGAACTCGATTTCTTTGAAGCTTTTCATATTTATAAAAATTTTAAAAACCTTGTAAATTGTGATTTCGCTGTTCCATATTTGTCTGATTGTTGGAAATTTTACATTCAGTCCACTTTTCCTTAATCTTTCTACTGTTTACACAGCTACACATTCCTTAATTCCTATTGGCCACACTCCCCACCTCTTCCGTAATCCTATTGGTTGAACTAAATCCGGTCCCTCTCCTATATATTCGAGCATTTCTCCAGATTCAGAATTCTTTTTGCACTGAAGACGGTACGCTTTAGGCTACCGAAACAGCTGTATGCACCTCAATAATTTTTCTTTGGCGTTTCTGACGTACTAGTTTATTCCTGTTTTAATTACAATTCTCTTTGTTCAAATGTGATAAAATGCTGAATGCGAGGATGAAACAGACTTTGAACGAAGTATGCCGTTTGATAATTTCCTGGGATTTTCCAGTAATAGAGCATCGGCGCATAAGCCGTAATTCCTACTTTCGATACTTGGCCGATTTTTTTTTTCTCTCAATAAATTATTAAATTTTGTACCTCAAATTTATTAAGTCTTAGATGTTGTAGCAACATATATTTCTCTTTCATAGATGGATTTTTTTTTTCAATAGAAGATAACAAACGTATCAGAAAACTCTCACACACACACACACAATTAACCTTTATTTTATCTTTTATTTTCTAATCACAATTTATTTTGCGTCTATAATTAATAAATTCCTGAGCCAAAAAGATCTACTTTTAAAATTTCTGTAAATCTATCAAAATTGCAAAAATCCCTCAAATTACATACATATTACATAATTTTGGTAATATTTTCTGTATAATAATAATAAAATACTATTTTAGATATTACATTCTATTATGAGCGGTATACTTGTAAATAAATCTCACGTAACGTAAATAATCTTGTTTGTCTGGTGTGCTAAGATAACAAGTACTGTATTTATTTTAAAAATAATCGGAAATAGATTTAGGTAAAGCTTTAATTGACATATAATTCTGAGTGACGGGGGTCTACCGCTACTTTCAACGCACGTTAAATTATAGTACCTACATTTGACTAAATATTTTAAAAAATATTATTAAATTAAAAAGTTTATTACATTTCAAGTGGCAACGCCGTATGAATTTTAAAATACCAAAGTAGAATTTCCTACAATTGTGTTGTTTTTTAGTTATACTGATAAAAGACATGCATACAGATCAAATGCTAAAAAAAAAATTACGTTCCTATTCAGGGAAACTCTAAACGTAATATTAAAATGAAAAAAGAAAAAAAAAAAGAGCTGAAAAGTTTAAAAAATACTTTGTTCACTGTATGGGTGTAAGAAATTAATTTTCTTCCTGAGCAATCTTTGTCGACATGGTAAATTGAAGTAACGCGCTTTCATTTATTACAACCAATAGAAAATAATGTTTTCATCTAATTTTGGCCAGCCCTGTATATTGTCTATAAATTATATACACATCACATTGTATACTTAAATTTAATCCGATATAAAACACACGCAGTTCAACCTGAAATGCACTTCCAGTAATTTCCAAGTTTAGCCCCGATACGTCCAATTTCTTTTGGGTAGCCATGTAAACGAACGTTGAATGATTTCCATATCATATTCTACATAAAATACACTTTTATGCATTTAAAAATATGCAGTAATTTTATTTTGTTTGGTGTAATCTGTAACTGTTAAAATGTATCTATCAGAACTTTCGCCTACAGAAGTAATCTATTTGAATTCGCTTGGATATTCGTGTACATGAACCATTTGCTTGATATCAACGAAAAGTTTAGTGTAGAATTTTTCTATGATACAAATTTAGAATATCGAGTTTGGACTTATTGCTACTATTTATTCTGAAGATATGCAGATAAAAAATACACATACACACAGACCAACCGCTAAAAACATGTTTTTCGGATTCATGGAACCTGAAAACATGCAAATATAACAAAACCTCAAAATTAAAAATTTGATCCAAAAACGATACTTTTTCTACTATATATGTGTAAGAGAGAGTAAAATAGTAAATATATATATCGCATTAAAATCTTCATAATTTTTCACAGGTAGTTTGAAATGAATTAATAAATTTTTCCTCTCCCCCACTTCACTCAAAAAAAAAAAAAAAAGAAAAAGAAAAAAAGAAACTGTGCATTTTTTTGAATAAAAAAAAATAAGCGTAGATATTTTGAAAGAGTTAAATATTTGAACTGTTTCTAAAAGAAGAAGAAAATATATTAAACGATAAAAAATGTGACACGTTATAATAATACTATAATTTATTGAGAAAAATCTTGATTTAAATCTTGATTACGCGTTAAGTTTAACGAATTAAAAGTAAAAATAATACAAATTCTGAAACTGTTATGAGAGTACACAAAGAAAGACGAACAAAATAGAAATATCTAATCTATAATTGTTGTAGCCGTGTTACATTTTCTGAAAAATAATCTGTTTTCAAATAGAACGTGACATTCTTTTCACAAAATGTTTGCATTCAGACAACTTGCTAAGCTTAAAGCAAATTTCACGTAATTCTACTAATGTATTTATTTCACTTGACAAATAAATGCAATCGTATATTTCTGCAATAGTGCTTTTACTTATGAACATAAAGATTTATGCTTCATTTTAAATCTTATTTAGAAAAATGGTAAACGTTGTAAAGCTTATTTTTTTTTTTTCTTTTCAAATTGCTGACTTAGAATTACGTAATTTCCATTAAGATTATAACATGAATTTATAAAAAAGACTGTGTAAAAATTTCGAATGTTTTAATTTTTGCATCACTTTTTTAATTCATGAACTTTTTAAAACTTTTTTACAAACTCATATAAATCAATGTTTTTAATGGTATAACTTTCCTGTTAAAAAAAAAAAAAAAAAAAAAAAAAAAAAAAAGTATAAAATTAATATATATAATACAATAACTATTTCCCAATTTAAGTAGGTTTTATTTTACAATACGTGTAAAAAAAATCGTCTGAAAAATGCGCAAATTCGAAGAAAGTGAGTTTATTAAACTAAATGATATCTCCTGTAGGCATACTACATAACCCATTCTGTTTATATAGTTATATTGTTGAAGAATATTCTGTTTTCGAACTGTTATTCTTAAGAAACATATATTTATTTATTTGTGTTAAAGGAACTATATACAAGGGACGAAAAATTTGAATTAATATTTACATTTACTGTATAAAAATTTAACTACCGAAGGAATTTTAAATTCACTAACAAGAAAAGGAGGAAAAAGACAAAAGAAAAAAAAGAAAAGTGAATTTGGTAAATAACTATGTAAAAGTTTTGGAAATTTTATTTTTGCATCACTTTTTGAGTTCACAAACTTTTTAGAAACATTTGAAAACCTTTTTAAATCCCATGTAAATCATTGTTTTTAATTGTTTCTTGTAAAAGAAAAAAAAAAAAAAAAAAAAAAAGAGAGAAGAAAAAAATAAATAAATATATTGCAATCAGCTTTATACGATTTAAGTTCTTACTTTATATAAAGTGTCAATAAAACTACTGAAAAATGTGCACAACTTCTCTGTTCGAAAAAGTGAGTTGACTACACTAAACAAGCTATCCTGTGGGCATACTAACGAACTCATTCTGTTTGTATTGTTATATTATTGAAAAAAAATTCTGATTTCGTACTGTTATTCTTAAAAAAAAATATACATTTATTTTTTTATGTTAAAAGAAGGGGGAGAAGGATATATACAAGGGACAAAATATTTGAATTAATATTTACACTTGCTGTATAAAAATTTAACTATAGAAGGAATTTAAAATTCCCTAAGAGTAAGAGAGGGAAAAGAAAAAGGGAATTTGGTAAATAACTATGTACAAATTTTGGAAATTTTATCTTTACATCACTTTTTGAGTTCACAAACCTTTTAGAAACGTTACGACAAAGACGACTTTCTATATACAAGGGACGAAAAATTTAAATTAATATTTACACTTGGTGTATAAAAATTTAACTACTGATGGAATTTAAAATTCACTAAGAGGAAAAGGGGGTAAAAAAAGTGAATTTGGTAGACAACTATAGAAATTTTTGGAAATTTTATCTTTGAATCACTTTTTGAGTTCACAAACCTTTTAGAAACATTTGAAAACCTTTTTAAATCACATGTAATTTATTGTTTTTAATTGTTTCTTGTAAAATAAAGGACAAAATTAATATACTGCAATCAACTTTATACGATTTAAGGTCTTATTTTATATATAGTGTCAAAGGAAAAAAAAAAAAAAAAAACTGAAAAATGTGCAGAACAATTCGAAGAAAGTGAGTTGACTATAGTAAATAAGCTTTTATGTAGGCATACTAACGAACCCATTCTGTTTATATTGTTATATTATTGAACTGAATTCTGCTTTACCACTATTTGTCATAGAAAAATATACATTTATTTATTTATGTTAAAGAACAAGGGACAAAATTTTTGAATTAATATTTATACTTACTGTATAAAAATTTAACTACTGAAGGAATTTAAAATTCCCTAAGAGGAAAAGGGGGAAAAAAGAAAGAAAAAAAAAAAAAAAAAAAAAAAAGGAAATTTGGTAAATAACAAAGTTTTGGAAATTTTATTTTTGCATCACTTTTTGAGTTCACAAACATTTTAGAAACATTTGAAAACCTTTTTAACCCGTTAGCGCTCAGTGTCTTCATTTGAAGACAGCTAATAAAATGGCACGTATATTTTTTGTGGTTTCTGGGAATGATTTCTGCTTTTTAGTGACAGTTTATAGCGTCACTCTAAATGATCCCTGAAAGTTTTATGTGCCTACTATTAATTATTATTTCATAATTTGGATAGTCATTTTGTGATTTTTCATTCGTCGCACATATATTTGCTTTTTGCGCAGGTATACTAACTTAAACCAAGTTGAATAATAATATATATTATAATACTTTACTTTCGAGATCTTTGTCAACATATAATAAGAAATTAATTTGTCATCTCAAAGTTTTTCTATCTCAGAGTTTTCTCGCTAGAACACTGAACGTCAATAAATGAGGATAGGCTTTAAATTTAAAACTATCAGAAGAATTGTTTAAGTTAATATATTTTACTGTCAGTTGTCTATATTAATTTAGAAGTAAAATAATCAGCTAATAATATTTTGCAAAATTAATTCAAGCGTTAATGGGTTAAATCACATGTAAATCATTGTTTTTAATTGTTTCTTGCAATAATAATAATAATAATAATAAGACAAAATTAATATATTACAATCAGATTTATACAATTTAAGGTTTTATTTTATATAAAGTGTCAATAAAACAACGAAATATGTACAGAACTTCTCAATTCGAAGAAAGTGAGTTGACTATACTAAATAAGCTTTTCTGTAGGCGTGCTAACGAACCCATTCTGTTTATATTGTTATATTCTTGAACTGAATTCAGCTTTCCTACTGTTAGTCATAGAAAAAAAAATATTCCTGTAAAATCGCCTGATGTTAAAAAACATCTCGCAGAGATTTCTTAAGGAATAATTTTTTCTTCTTCGTATTTTTATCTTCGTAAGAAAGAAATAGAAAATATGTTTTTATCTCCGGAAATGGAACTCACTTGAAAGAATCAGTAGAAAAAAATGAAAAGGGATTATACAGGATTTTCTTAAATGATGCATTTTTCTTTTGAAAATGTGAAATTTCGAAAACAATTATAGCAACTGAAAGAATTTTTTTTTTTCTGTTTATATCTTAAACAAAGTTGCCAATTTATTTAATTTCAATGTTTATGTATTGTTACATAGTCTGACTGCTATTCATTATAAATAATCTGAGTTTAAATTATTTATAATTGCTTAATAAATGAAAGAATAATTAAAAAAAGAAAAAGAAAGAAAAGAAAAAATGATCGAAGCCCATTTTTGTTTTCTAATTATGAAATTCTATATAAATATAGATATAAAATTCTATACAGAACAGAGTTTCATTTAGGACGACGGGACTATTTTTAAGTCTATTTTTCCATATAAAGAAATGTGGTAACTGTGTTGTGTCCTTTAGCAACGATTTCTATATTCATTACTTAAAACGTTTTTCAGAATTTCATTTTTAATATTTCTTTTAACTTGATGGAGAGGAAAAAATACAGAAAAGCGTATAAAAAAAAAAATTCTTTGCTTTTAAAAATAATAAGTTGCGTTCATTAGCAATGCTTATAATAATCATTTCTTCTTATTATTTCTTCTTCTTCTTCTTATATATATTTTTTTTTCGCATTTTCTGTCAAGTTCATTTATGTATTAAACATTTGTTTTAGATATTCTTTTCAACTAGTCGTTAAGAGAATAAGAAAAATCCTTTTCAAGTGGTCTGTTTTGCCTGAGAGCAATAATTTTTCGTCCTAAAGAATACATGCAATATCTTCAATTTTTAATAATATGTTACGTTAAATAGCCATTCTTACAAATATAAAAACTTTTTCCATTTAACACAGCTATTGCAGATCAAAATGTACAAAAAAAAAAAAAAAAAAAAAAAAAAAAAAAAAGTAACTTAAAAATACTACTTAATCTGAATGAGATTGATTTACTGGTAAACAAAAAAGGAAGGGAAAAAAAAACTTTACCAGATGATTTAAAGGCATTGCCGTATTTATTTGGAAGATATCCAAAGAATGGAACTCCGTTAATCAACTTAACCAATCCAATCCAATCTCCTTCTTTAAAAGATTTGCTTTTTAATCTCGTTCCGAGAATTTTACGACATTGATAAAAAGGGTAATGACTTTGTTTTATCTGTGTGTATATTTGCCAGTTCGCATCTTCACGCTCATATACATAAATAGATTGCCGCGCAATTTAATTAACTTTTTGATGTTAACCCCAATGTTAATCCTGTTACAATGTGATATCCTAATAGAAGGTGTTTTGATTACACTTATTTTTAATTAGATTTGATTTCTGTACGGTATAATTTTTATTAGTATAGGATTAAAATGTTTTATCCCTTGCATGATGATAATTAAACATTATCCACAAATGAGAATATTGACTGACTCTAATCCCAAATAACGAAATTTTAGGAATTTTAAAATCTCCATAATTTTTTGCCCAAAACTCCTGACGTTGGGGAACCACCAATGGATGAGAGGTAGGAAGACAGGAAGACTGGAAGTGCAGGGTTCGATCCCAGGTCCCTTTTTTCTAAGAAACTCGCGTAAATACGGGCTATGACCCTTTAACCCTCCCTCCTTTCTCACAGAAGACAGTCCACGCAGACCATACTTAACATTGTAATTTCCTGCTTATATATATATATAAGTATTTCATGTCGAAATTAGCGATCCAAATATAAAGTAATATTTTGTAAAATACATTAAAATTTTTATAAGATTTCTTTTGAGACATGATTGAAATATCTCTGGTTTTGATTGCTTGCGGTCTGGTAAACGGAGTATACAAAACATCTTAACTTAACCATATAACTGAAATTTCTACGACAGGATTCAAAAAGACGTAGGCCTTTTTTCAACATTAATGAAGCTTAACAACTTCTTCACATGCCATAAAAATTAATGTAAGTACTACAGGTTTCAAAAGTACGAGGCCTTTCTTCTTCAGGGGCAAAACACATGCAGGCAAAAGCAAGACATTCTTGCTTTTGCTTGCAAGGTAGAGTAACACATGAAGAAACTGAAGAAACTGAAGAAAAGAGGCGACGTAATTTCCAAACCGGTAATGCTTACATTAATTTTATGATGTGTAAAGGAGCTTTTAAGTTGAATCATTTATAATACGCTAGTTTTTTTTTTCTTTTCTTTTATCAGGTTGAAAAAGATTTCCTATAACTTTGAATGTAGAAGTAAGACTTTTTTACCGGATTAAGAAAGATTACGTTCTTTTGAAACATGTTGTGATATTTTTATTTATATGTTGTAGTAAAAAGTTCGTTTATTAAGTTTGCAAATAACACCATTTTAAATTAATATTATTGTGAAATTATTAGATTTTTTTGAAAAAAATATTAAAGACCTATATAGCGAGGATCGTTTATATGAATGATTATACATCAAATTATGAATAAGATTTTTTTAGAGTGAAATACCCATAAAAGTTAAAATATGATACAATAATCTATAGGAAATATTTATTGTAGAGGAATAATTTTCAATCGAAAAAAAAAAAAAAAAAAATGCTGTGTCTTAGTCACGTATTCAATTTTCATAATATTGAACATTATCTTTGCTGTAATTAATAAAAATATAAATACATTTTCAAAATGTCTCACTAAAATATTCTGTATGTGAAATGAAGAAAATTTTCAAAAAGGGAAATGTGATTGCTAATTTTAACTGCATACTTTGATTTCACAGTATGCAGTTTACAGGAATATTAAAAAAAAAAAAAAAAAAAAAATTAGAAAGTTTTTTTGTAGTACTTGTTAGTAAATTCATGTAGTACTAAATGCAAACTAAATTATTGAAGTATTATAAATTATAAAGAACGTTAAATAAGTTTCAAGCATAATTTTAATAATAATAAAAAAAAAAAAAAAGGGGGGAGTTTACAATTCTATGAAATAATTTTTTGTGAGCTTTACTTTCAAATATTTTGATTATTACGTTACAGGATTGACAAATTTTTGACAATCGACGGTTTTATACGGATTTAACCATGGTTTTCACTGTCACATCAAAAATCCCTTTTTGACATAGTTTTTGATAACAATTGTCAGAAACCTAAAATTCTGTATGAAAAGCATTCTGTAACTATTTTTTCCTACAAATTTATATCTACCGCTTATTACGTTTTTCTAATTTTTGGTTTTAGTCCCTTGAGTAAATTTTAAAACAGTTTTAGATACTAAAAACCACATGTCCCTCAAAAATTCCAAATTTGATTTTTGTCAGTAAGCTTCTTTGAAAATAGAAAGTAATTTTAGGATACTATAAAATATAGAATGAAAAATTATAAATAGAAATATACATCATTAAAATAATCAATGCACTAATTCCTTTTAGCTAAAAAAAAAAAAAAAAAAAAAAAAAAAAAAGTATTTCAATCTTATACTTTTATTTTTAGCATTTAACATCATTCTAGTTGTTTTTCTTTTTAGAGTATGCAATAACAAAATACTAGTTATGAAACATTTTCTATTATCTTTTTTTCTTAACTAATTTAGAATAGATCTATATACAAAATTAGTAAAAATCCTCTGCAATTAACGTTAACTCAATGGTGTAGTATGCATATGCATTATAAACAGAATAAATTTTGTTGGAATATTAATGCTTTTTAAGGTAATGCATTATCCATTATCACTTATCAATATCATCACTAACAGCCAAGCATCATGTTATTCTACAGAGAACTTTCAACTTTGTAATTAGTACTACTTATTACCTAAAATATATATTTAAATTTCTAATATTTAATTTTAAATCTATAAAAATTGAAAAAAAAAAAATACACTTAGTTCATGTGACGCACTTTATAGCTTTAAAATAAAATATTAGAAATTTCAAAAATTCAATTTTCGTAAACAAATACTAATTTAAAATTGTGAGTTTTCAGATTGTCAAAATTAACACACTCAACTCAATTCATACTGAAACTTTTACGGAATAAAAAAAAAAAAAAAAAAAAAAAAAGTAATGAATAATTTTAACAAATTTTTTTTCAATAGAATAGCTTGGTGTTTAACAATTGGAGTTAATTGGTGATGTGTCACTTTAAGCCTTTCCATCAACGCTCTCTTGGGGAGACATCATGATATTGATAATAATAGTTAAGCCTCTATTCTAAAATATTAATTTAAAAACTCTAACTACACTGATTGCAAATTATATAATATTAATATTGTAATTGTTGCTTATGTCATGCCTATGTGCAAAAGGAAATATGTAGGTAATTTAAAGTCAGTGAATGAATAATAAAAAATCATGGTTTTAAAGAGTTTAGTATTTAGATTAATAACATTATTTGTGACCTACTTGAATAATTAAATAATAAAAAATATAAATAGTACTTTGAAAAATGCACCTTACAGTTTCAATATTCTTTGTTATTTTTCCTTCATAAATAATATGAATTATAATATGTATTTTAGTTAATTATACTAATGAAACACAAAACTACTTATAACATATTAATTATGATTTACTCAGCTCTGTAGCTTGGTTTGCAATACTTTTAATAAGATTATTACAAGAGGCTTTTGACACTTTTTGATGGTTTTTGACAGTTTTTGATACGTGTTTGACATGTCATGTCGAAAACCACTTTTTGGCGTCAAAAACGCAACCCTGTTACTTCACGATTATTAATTTCATTTATTACTTTACGTGTATATAATTTTATATCTTCAGTTCCGATTTAATCATGTATATAAAAATATTTTCTGATAAAATTACTTGTCAATGCGTTTGTTTTAGCATTAATTTTACTAGTTAGAATTTAACATCTTTCCTATAAAAAGGCTCCTTTAATCCTATCTACATTAACAACCAACACATTAGCTTTTATATTAAACCTTTTCTATATACTGCTAAAAATAATTATTCAGCATTTCACACACAAAAAGTAAAGATAAAAAGAAAAAAAAAATGAAGAAAATGATGCAATTAGGAAAAATTGGCTACAAAATTGGCTAGTTTGGTACTGAGTTTCGCCATTTTGGTGGTGCTTTCTACTGAAATGGCACTAAAAAAGGTAAAACATAGTGCACGAAATTTCTAAATATATTGATTGCAGCTAAATTGTTAGGTTGGGTTAAACGTCGCACTAGTACTGCGCTAAGGGTAACTGGCGACGGTCTTGGAAACACCCCTAAGGGTTGTCCGGAGACATGCCATCACAATTTTAATCCTCCACGAAGGAGAGTGCTGCTAAATTGGAACCAATTTCGAGGTGAAAATTAGGCTTTTATTTCTAACAGTGTATTCTCAAAATGTTAGTTTGCTTATTACTTCTTTAATTCGTAAAATCAACGCTATTTGAATTGCATTTGTGATTAATTGTAAAACAACTAGTATCCTAAAATAAATCATTTTCTTAGTTTTCATTCCTTTGAAGTATAATATTCTAAATAAAACGTTTAATTAATATGATCAAAAGTATTTTGATTTATTTCTTATTACGCATTTTATTCGTGAGTATAAAGCAATTTCCTGACAAAATGAATTACTAATAAAGCTTTTAAGTATGTATTTTACTCGTTAGAATTTGAAACCTTTCCTTTAACCTTTTACACGCCAATGTTCCATAAATGGAGCATGGAATTAAAAATTCATTTAAAAATTAAAAATCATGAACACTGACTTGAAAAAAAAAATATCCGATATAGTAGGAAGATTACTTGATTTTTTGAAATAGATATTACAGTACAATCATAAAAGGGGAAATGTACAGAAAATTATAAAAATGACCTATTTCACCATTTTCCCTTTTATCCCACTGTTTAAAAATTCACACAATTTGGAAAAATAAGCAAATTCTTCTAAAAATAGGCTGACATGTTTAAAATAGCTTACATAATTAAGTTAAATTAAAACAAAATAAAAATATAATAATATTAAACTAATAATATTAAATATCATAATAGCGAATTAATAATATTGAATATAATAATATTAAATTATATATATTTAAGAAAAAAAAATTACACATTTTAATGATAAAGTTCTTTAAACTAAAGCATTAGAAGGCAAAATATGTAAAAAATAAATTTAAATTACACCTGGATCTGAATTCGGCGTGTAAAAGGTTAATAGTATCTGTCTGAAGGCAGTCTATTAGAATAGACCAAAACAAGACGATGCCTTTTTAAAACATTTCCCATTCAAGTAAATGCGATTTCAATTGTATTTCTGTTTAAATGTTAAAAATTCATTCATTTACAATCAAAAATTTTATTCACTTTCTTTTGAAGTGTAATTTTCTCGGTAATTTATTTATATAATTTCCCCCATGAATTCTACTAAATATCGTTCAAGTAGTTAAAATTATTATTATTTATTGCTCTTATGTATATTTAGTCCTAATGAATTCATGAGTAAAAATTATTTTATGATGAGATTGATTTACATATTTAAATTCCAGTAACATATTAGAATATTATCTTACAAAATATATGTGGCGTTTCGAAAGTTTGTAAGCTGTTGAAAATTATCTTTCAGTTTCCAGCCATCTAACAAAGGAATGGTAAACAATACATTCTTAAAAATTAAAAATTACACTTTGATTCTCTATTTCATTTGTAGAGAAAGTAAAAATAAATAAAAAAAATACAATACGTGAATTTTAAAGTAAAAAAAAAAAAAAAAAAAAAAGGAATAAAAAATATTTAAAAATGAAAATTTTCCTAACATTTTGTGTTTAAATATATTTAAAAAAAAAAAAAAGTATATTTTTTGTACTCATCGGGAATCATGTACAACTATCGTAACTATATTTTATGAAACGGAATAATGAAATTCAAATATGAATTAATAAAGTTTAATTTTCAACATGAATATGTAAGTAAAAAAAAATATTACAATAAATAAAAAAATATTACTTGAAATATTATTACAAGTGAATGTTTGCCTACCTAGTGGTTGACATTTAGATATGAACGTATTTTCAAATTTATTATTCTGTACTTGTTTAGCTCTTATACCAGTTTATATTATTTAACACCGATTTACTTGTTAAATAAAAACTATTTAAAACATATTAAAAACCATTTAAAACAATTTAAATATGAATATTTTTTACCGTTTTTAAATATTTTAAAACATTTTTAAATAACTCTACCATTTTTTTCTCTTATTTTTTACCTCCTTATATGCAGTGCTGCCAGATTTGAGGTAAATTTTTATTCAACATCCACCGTTAAATTTTACTTATAACGGTTAGCTAATTACATAGACGGTTTCTGTAAAAAATGTTTCGAAACAATTAGCAAACTGTTTCAATTAAAATTTAGTGGTGGGTGTTAAATAAAAATTTCCCTCAATCTGGCAGCCCTCCCTATATGTAAGCTTCGTTTTATATGTATTTATAAGTTTCTCTTACAGGAAAAATTTTAGGTTTCTACTTCTTTAGGTAACTTTTATGTTTTCTGATCACATTATCTCTCAAAAATGCATATAATACGTAAGGGGAAGTACGTATACGTAAGGGGTAGTGGGTAATGGAAGTCGTGTGGTTGTTTCACACCAGATTTTTTTTTTAAACGTGCTTTCAACACTCATCCATAGATTAATCGAAATAGACGATTTAATAAAACTCTGGTGCATTATTTGATAAAACAATCTAGAATTTTAGTATGCAAAGTAATTTTTAACATTATTGAATTTGTAAAACTTGTTAGAATAAGAGGGAAAAAAAAACGTAGATAATCTCAAAAGAGAAAAATGATTTTTAAAATATAATTAAATATTTTTAATGAATATGTTAAATATACTAATAATTAATAAATATATATTTAATTGTAATTAATAAATAATTACTTTTATGTATTCTTTTTTAAAATAAATTTTTAAAATGTTTTATCCCAAAGTAGGCTCTTCCAGATTTGCATTATATAAAAATCGGTGTTAAAGAATACACATTAATCAAATCACTTTTCATTAAACATAAAAAAAAAGTGTTTCACTTAAAAAATAGAATAAAATAACTGAATATAAAAAAAAAGTAATAAAAGAGGAAAAAATTCATACCAACACTTTAAAACATATTTCCTGCGGCAATTCATGACAAGGATTTTTAATGCATTTCTAATTTAAAAAAGACATTAAAAAATTACTAAAGTTATCTTTAAAAAAGAAAAAAAAAAAAGGAGACAGATTAAGGGTTTTTTTTTTTTTTTTTTTATCTTTTTATTTTGAATGTTTTAAAAAGAGATTAGCATGCCTTGAAGATTTCAAGAATCGATTCCGGAAAGGCAATTTACTGTTCTTCTTATTGGATTTTAATGAAGAAGTCTTTGCTGAATTAAAGATCAACAAGATATTAATGGTTGTTATCGCAAAAAAACATTTTCCACCTTTGGTAAATTTTGCGTATTTAAGAATGAAAGCTTTGAAAGTTGAAATATTTATTTCTATATTTATTTCATTCTTTACGCATTATTATAGAGAGAAATCTTGTCAAATAATGTTTTTTGAAAGAATGAAGACTTATATTGTGTTATGATTGAAAGACTAAAAAACATATCAATAGAAATAAATCATTTAATAGTGTTTTTGTGTGATATTTTACAAAACAAATTAAAATTTCTTTACATAAAGAAATTTTAATTATACTTAATTTTGTAAACATTAAATATAATAGTAATTAAATAGATTATCCCAAAAGGAAAAACATTTTTAATATACATATATAAACACACATACACATATATAGTAACTATAGAAATTAATAATTAAGTAGCTCTTACTACAATTTTAAGTCATATAAATATGTTTTTTACTTTACTTAAGTCTCGTATTTACGGCATTAACCAAAGTTATAGGCAATATGAACACAGCTGAAATAACTATTACTAACGGCACTGTTCAAATTTTTATTCTAAAATTGCCTGGGATTTTATTAAAACAAGGTCGTTTATTTCAAGCGGTCGAGCTACATGTGCCCACATGACGAATATTAGTAAATTATGAAAAAGAATATTTATAATTGAAGTAGCAATCCTTTCTCTTCATTACATTTAAATAGAGCTTAAAAAAATTGAATCATTGTATTTTATCTCTTTACATTTAAAATTTTCAAAACCTCAGTTTGACGGTTACATATAATTTGATCTCTCTAACGTATCTGTTGCCGCTGGTTGTATTTTCTTGAACTTGGTTGGGTTTAAGATTGCACTAGTTCTGCGCAATTGGTACTAGGCGACGGTCTGAACGCACCACTAAGGATGATCTGGAGACATGCCATCCCAATTTTGATCATCCACAGAGGGGATGGCTCACCCGCTTCGGTGGCCACCGGAGGTAAAATTTGGATGGAAACGTGGAGAATATTATGGCCACGACGGATTTAACGTGCACCAGTTGCCATTAGTGTACACGACAGTCTTTAGCTGGCTCGGATATCGAACCCTCAATCTTCCAATAACGATCTCGGTGCTCTGCCGACCGAGCTACCGCAGCCCGGTGGCATCTTTTCCTCCAACAGCTTTAGGTAATTAGCGATGTGGTAGAAAGATCTTTTTAGCAGTATGTTGTGCTGCTTATCACGTCCTTATATTGGATTTTAAGTTGATATCTTTTTACTTGTTGGAATAGTTTAATTGAAATATGGTCAATTCGTAACCTTGTGGTTATTTCAGATCCTGTCTTCGTCTTTCTACTTCAGCAGTTCGTAAGGAGACAGACACAGAGCCAGACACTGGCACGGACAACGGGGCACCGGACAATGAGAAACGGGTCTTAAAATTTAAGGAGTCTCAACTCCAAAACCTGTAATGTAATATAATATATATATATATATATATATATATATATATATATATTTCTGTGATATATCTAGTAAAAAAAAAAAAGATTTAAGCTCTTTCTATGTATATAATTGCATTAAAGAGTTTAAAAAATAGTTCAATTGTGTTCCTAATCTTTTAAACTAAGATAACATTTATATTGGCTGATCAATGTGTTTTTGTTTTTCTGTTGTCTTGAACTAATTATTTTGTTAATAAGTTAATAAAAATTATGAAAAGAGAAAGTATAACCGCAAGAGAAATACAAATATTATATTAAATTAAATTAAAAAATACACTGCACAGCATAATTTGCTTTAAATAAATAAAAAAAACTTAGAAGTTTAATATCTAAAAAATGGGCCCATTTTAGCGAGCTCTGTAAAAAGGGCGGGAGGGCCACAAAATAGCATCAGCGCCCCGGATCTTCAAAAATCATAGTCGAGCCATGGATAGACATGGACATACATACAATCGGATTTTAATAGTATAATTTACCGTATAAATTATTCTGAAATTAAATATAAAAATTAATTGTAACTACTATTCAAAGTACAAATTAAACAAAGTTTTAAACGTTTTGACAGCGCGTAATATGTCTCCGCAAACTAAATTGATATTTGTTGCATCTATTATTTTCCTTCCTAAATTAAATCGACTGATGATGTTAGAACAGAATAATAATAATTATTTCTTAAATTGTTTAATTTTGCAAAAATGTTTCGCATACAAAATGTTTACGCATTTAATATTTATATTAGATTTTTTTTAGTAAATTTTTTACATAATTTTTAACAATTTAAGAAGGTTATAGTGATTACAATATGTTCATAGACGAGATTAAATTATTGAGGTTTACCTTAAAAAAAACTGTATGCATATATATAGGGGAATGCCTCCTGTTATGGGCATCTCACCATATCTTTTAACAAAACCAAATATGATGTATTTGAGTACTGTCAAACTTGTATTATGATAGTACGCAGTTTTTATGCTAACGCCGAAATGAATAGATGCATTTACTTAGTAAGTGCAAGCATCCAAAAAAAGTCTGGAAAAGAACACCACAAAAATAATCTGTGAATATTTTCAGAATGCGATAAATCCAAGTTAATTAATTCTAAAATGTAAGTGTAATTTATATTCATGCAGTATAGTCATTATGTTTTGTGAGAATGTCGAATTCAACCAAAATGTGGACCGAAAATTGCTTTTTCTATCATTACAAAAATATCTGCCATTCACGATTGTGGGCACCTTTATGTAACCGTTAGTAGACATTCTTTTTTTTTTTTCCTTTAAAGCGTGTGTTTGACTTACAAATTGTCAAATATGATCGTTTATGCCAACAGCGTTGGCTTATTTATTGGCGTTTTCATGTATTTTTAGGCTTTTTTAGCCATGTCAACCCCGGAAAAGTTAACTGATCGAAAAGAAATGGATTTTAATGCGTTGGTTAAAGCCATTTAGGATTGCTTAGTAGATAATAAATCCTTGAAATCTACTGCCCGAGAATATAGACTTCCTCACAGCTTCTGTGTACCTCCAGAAGAAGACTGGAAAAAGTACGGCAACTCCACCTGCAAACGGCCGGCCAAGCGCGCTAAAAATAGGAACATCCACAATCTGATGATGTTGTCGATTTCTGTATCATCAGTTTGGAGCAACTGCTACCATGCCTAACAAGAGCCAACTCAATCAAATGCAACGAGTGTGATCGCCTGGTGCATTTGAAGTGTGGCAATACATGCAAATTATTTACTTGCAAGCACTGCACTTCTGATTTGGAAGACGAAGACGATCACGAATAGAATTGTAAAAATACCATTTATTGTTGTTATTTTGACCACTGAATCCTTACAAAATGGATACATTTTGTTATTTTCCGTGCTTATGGTGGTTTTTCTCATTATGTTCCCATTTTTAACGTACTTTTCAAGTGTGCCCAAAACCGGATACACATTTTTTTTTTTTTTTTGATCCAAAAATGACCACTTTACAAAATTGGTGATAAAATTTTTCTCGTTGACGGAATCGATACAGTTACTTTATCAAACGTTAGCTAAAGGGTTCTAGCTTTCGGTTGGTATTAATATGTTTGTATAATATTTGATCTATCAAAAGTTATAAGCCAAAATCAAAACTGTGCCCAGAACTGGAGACATTGCCTTATATATATATATATATATATATTGATTCACATATTTTCGTTCAATTTAGTTCAGGAAACTGACTAGATTATCAGATGAAAATAATAATAATAATATTTAAAATGACTTTCTATAGGGTCTAAATGCAATGCTGCTCCTCATCAACCAATAAAATACTACTTAATAAAAATATTTAGAGCAAAAAAACTCTTTTAGATATTTTTCATTTATTAAAATTCCATAAAAGTGTTTCGTTAACATAAACATATTAAAAAAAAAAAAAAAAATGTAGATCTGCTTGAATTCATAATAAAAAAAATCACCCCCCCCCCCCCCCATTTTGAGTAGTAACATAAAAAAATAAAATAAATTTATAACTGAAACAATCACACTCTAAGGTTAAATTATGTTTCCTATCGCAACTTGTAACAAACATTTTTAAAACATTTATAATTTCCAAACTTTTTTTTTGTCAAAAAAAGTCTAATGATTTCTTTATTTATAAATGACGAAAAAATAGCTCTGTTAAAGATTTTATAAATGTAACCTTTTCTTTTAAACGTGTGAAAAAAAAAAAAAAAAAAAAAAAGACAGATTTGCATACTTTGCAGAGTTCAAGAACCGATCCGAAAATTGCAATTTATCGTTGCTCTCATTGGGTTTTAATGAAGCATTCTTGCTGAATTAAAGATCAAGAAGATATTAATGGTTTTTCGCGCAAAAAACATTTTGCGCCTCTGGTGAATTTTGCTAAACTTAGAGTTAAGCATTACTCAAAAATGCTGAGTTTGCAATCACTTATTTGTGATTTTGGAGTTAAATCTACATAAGTTATATCAACGTTTGTTTTGTGATTTGAATGTTTTTGCTCTGTGAATGGTTCGAAGAAGCCATAAAATTACACTTGAATTTTGAATTGTTTTTAATGTATCTTTTAAAATATACATTTCCATTTTTTATTTTATATACAAGAAAGCGTATTTGGTTCAATTTTATTTTTTTTTTTAACTTTCCATTTCAGAAAAAATAAATAAATAAATAAATAATATATATATTGCTTGCCTTGAATAAAAAATTAATTTATATGTATTAGGGGAGTATAATATTAAATTTGTCAAAAACATAAAGTAAATCATTATCTTATATATACATTATTTAGAATTTTCTGATCAATTCGTTACACATACAACTATCGTCTAATGATTAGAAATGGCGGAAAATATTTTTCAGTCATTTGAGTTCCTATTACACAAATCTGTGATGATTTTTTTTTTTTTCTCTGAAGGTGATGTGTTTTTCTGGTGTATTTTTGGATGTTGATTCAGGAAAAACTATTCAAAAATTTCCATCACGCACAGTTTTAGTAAAAAATGGGATTTTTTGGGCCCAAAGCTCCTATTTTGAATTGCATCTAAGTTATTTCTCAGAAAATCTAGATGATGTGAGTGAAGAAGAAAGAGAGCTATTTTATCAAGATATTAAAAAAATATAGTAGAAGTATAGGGACGATCGAGTGTTAACATGTTAGCAAATTATTGTTGGGTGCTGCACAGAGAATCCCCCTCCTCAAGGCACACAAACATTTTACAAGAGTACGGTGACCAGATTAGAACACCTTTATAAAAAAAAAAAAGCGTTAATTATTATTACAATTCCTTAATTAGGAAGTTAGTTTTATATTATTTGTAAATGGTGATCAAAAAGTTAATAATTATGCTAAATAATTTTTTTGTAACTATTTTTAAAACTTAGAGAAACGTCTTACAGACAGGGACTCTCCTCTAAAAAAGAGAAAATCTGGTCGGCATACACAAGAACAAAAGCTCTAAACGGTTGGTTGGTTGGGCTTTACGACGCACTAGTGCTGCGCAGATGGGCAATTGGCGACGGTCTGGGACACACCCCTAGAGGTGGTCTGGAGACATGCCATCACAATTTTGATCCTCCACGGAAGGAATGGCTCTCCCGCTTCGGTGACCCCCAGAGGTATAATTTTTGATGGGAACATGGAGGAGATTGCGGCAGCGACAGATTTTACGTGCACCAGGCACCATTGGTGTACACGACGGTCTTTGGCCGGCTCGAGTACCGAACCCGCAATCTTTCAATTACGAAGTCGGCGCTCTACCGACTGGGCTACTGCGGCCCAGCTTTAAGCGGAGCTTCGATGTAAAGAAACACATTAAAAGTGTAATGTGTAAATAGTACACTATTTTAATATTTTTTTGCATAAATAATTTCCGATTTGTTATAGCCTATTTGTCAATTCTTCCGATCTTTATCCTTATTTTATGACAAACCCTTACGTGATAGGAAGAAAAGATAAACATTTCTGAATTCAGTGCATTTAAACACATTAGAGACACCTAAAAAATGCGAAAAGTATATGAAAAGTGTAATTTCGCAGACCTGTGTTATTGTTATTCATTTAATTAATTTTTTTATTGTCTCTCCTGTAAAACACATTTTTGTTGTTTGAGACTTAGGATACGTTTCTCCTTAAACTATGAAACCAATTCGGCAAAATATTTTTCTTTAGATAAGACACTTATAGTAAAATATTGCGTAAAGGCTGTTTCTCAAAATTTTGAATATTATCGAAATCGAAAAATTTGAAATATAGAAAAAATGACAATAATTGAACTGATGATCATATCGTGGGATTTATAATAACAATTAAAAACCCAATACATATTTAAAAGTAACTGATAATAAATTGATCCCCCAACAAATCAATAAATTTGGTCCATCTGTATACAGAAACGCATGTCCTTAATTTTCGTTTTCACTATAACGATTCTTCAAAGGCAAATTTTCCCTCATATTTGGAGATAAGAGATTAAAACAGAAACAATTAACAATTAGCTAATATTGTTATTTAAATTTTGCCGAACAAATCCCCCCCTATATTGTATATCATCAAAATTTATCATGTTGTTTGAGACAGACGAAGTATGAATGTGTATATATATATATATATATATATATTATTTCAGAAGAAATTATATAGTTTGCTTTCCTTGAATACAAAATTATTTTACGTCCCTTAACTGATCTTAATGACAGACATCAAATATTTATCAGTTAATGCTTGTCTATTTGTCTGTCTATCCGTTTCAAAACCGTCGATTTTGAGCAATAATTGGTCTTCGAACCTGAAGTTTTCGTAGAGAGACCCGAGAAAATGTCATCCCCCCCCTACCCCATAGTCAATTTATTTTTACTCCTTTTTATAAGCAATTTACTTTATTTTATAGTTTCACAAATAAAACGCGTTCCGCGTACTGATGAAATGCAGAAATATTTAGTCGTTGAAAAATAAAAACTGCTGCTAGATGTCGAAATGTGCGTTTTTTTTTTTTTTTTTTTTTTTTTTTTTTTCATCGTTAACTGAAATACGAAATTACTTTACCATTATTCAACATAATTCGAGCGTTTTTATTTGCTGATTCCAAAATGTGTTATTTATCGCCATGATATGTGTCATTAATTGGTAGAAGTCAATAAATTCTTGCTTGTTTATTTATTTTAATCGATTGCCGAAACACGCGATATATTTTCTGCCTACTTCTGAAATACACAATCTTACTATTAATTGACATAATTTACTATTGCTAAAATACGTTATTTTTATGTAATTTCTTGATGCAATTCATTCGTATGATGGTCAATTGAAAAAGGTGGACAGTTGTTTAAAAGTTTAAATCGCTACTTTGTTTTTTTTAGTCGCCATGTAGCGATTGGTGTCTGAATGTTTTAAGGTCTACATTATGGCTTTCATAACGGCAGAATTCTTTTTTTAAATGCCCACTAATTTAACATGTAGCTGCTATCATTTTCATGAAATTCTTTGAGGGTTGTGAAAGTAACACTTTTTCTTATTACACATGGCATGGATTCTCTTCTAGTTATACAATCCATTAAATAATCCCTTATTTGTGCTATCTGCTTCATAAAACTCTGTGAGAAACTTTAAAAGATTTATTTTAATGCGTAAACAAACAGATATTAAAAACTTCCTGTAACTAAAACGAATTTAAAGAGCTAGCTAATATCATTGTTTTCATTCATGAAATGGAAATAACTTTACTAATATGATTACATTTGTCGTTTAATAACCCATATCGTATTTTCTTTTCAGTTATCATTTTTATTCAATAATTTATTACTTATCTTGTTTAAACAATGGTAGTTACTGCACATAAATATAAAAATAATTACGATGAAGAACCCGTAAATATTAATTTTATTCTGATTTATTGCCAAACATCAGTATAATATCTCGATGCTTAGAGTTTGTCGTCTGTTTTTAAGTATTATACACCGCGGCAGCGATCACAAGCACCATTAGATTTAATTCAAATTTGGTATAAATATTTTTGAGTAACATCGAATTAATTAGCTGTGTAATATTTGCTGTATATAATGTTCGTGGATGGTGCGTAAAAGCCAATTTTTTTTTTCCTGTTATTACGGACAATGAACGATGCTGCTTTAAAATTTATTTTAATAATTACTGTCTTTGCCCGATTTAAGGGTCACTTTGTATTATAATTAATCCTTTTTATAACAGTAAGTCTCAAATTTTTTTATTGCTTTATTTATAAAAAAAAAAAAAAAAAAAAAAAAAATGAAAATATAAACGGTTATCCTTTTTCACATAAGGTAAAGCTAGGAGAATTTGCGCACAATTCAACAAAACGTTATAGGAAACCTAAATTATAATTTTTTTTCTAAACTGTTGGTGCATAGCTTTAGAGTGATCCTTCTTCTACGCATTTCCATTACAATTTTGTTGTTATACTATGATTTAAAGCAACAGCTGTAATAAAACCAAGAGAGCTATTTTACGCAAACTCTCCTTATAGGTTAGGAGAGATTGCGCTTATTTTTAACTACAATTAAATTGTTAACAATGATAATTGCACTGAAATGGCATTGGTATAAGGTTTTTGTAAGCAAATATTTTTATATTACATGTAGGTATTTCAATTTAATAATTAAAAAACAGAAAATTAAAAAATTAAAAAAATTAAAAATGATTAAAAATTTTTATTTAAAGAAAATAAATTAAAAAAGCAGACAAAAAAAACAAAAAAAAACAAAAAAAAAAAAAAAAAAAACAAGACTAGATAATAAAAAGTAACATTTAGTTACTTTTTAACTAAATGTTAATACGTTTACTACTTAATACTTAATACTTAATATGTTTAACTTAAATTAATAAAGTTCCTTTTCAGTTTAATGGTTTCTTGTTTGTTGACCAAATCTATCGTTGTCTATAATCGTTGCACTCGTTGTTATAAATGATGCAACTTTCATGCAACCACCTGCCACAAGTAAAATTTAAATACGAGTGCATGGGAAATCGTTTCTATAAAAATCCATTCTATAAAAATTCCTAGAAAGGGTTTTGAAAATTTAAACAAACATTTTTGAAAAAGAGACAAAATAACCACGTTTAATCTTAGATTATTCAAGTAATGAGCATGCACATTTAAGTGGGCACTCCGCTTTCGATATTATAGAACTACCTGAAGTTTCAGAGCGCCCATTGTACCCCTTCCTTCCGATCCCCTATGTGTGCAATCTCTCCTAGCTTCACCTTATACAAAAAGTTTTCCTGGTTTATTATTCCTATTGTATATATATATATATATATATATATATATATATATATATATATATATATATATATATATATATATATATATATATATATATACATATATAGTCCCAATGTTTAGTTAAAGAAAATCTCTCAGTGTGCATATTTATGCGAAATGTCTTATTCTTATGTCTTATCAAAAGTTATGGAAAAACAGGACTGCAGTGTGATTCTGTTGGAAAAACTGAACCAGATGTTGACAAGCACATTTTTATATCAAGGTTCAACTACCTAAACATTTTTATGAGATTGTGAGCTTCCACAAAAATTTTCTCTGGCATGCGCAAACACACATTTTCTAAAAATGTTTATATCGTGTTCTGAACATCTCAAAACATGTAAATCTATCTAAATCCGGAAGTCGAAAATTCTTACGGATCCAATAGTAAAATTATTTTCCAGCAGACATCCAATTATCTTGAATTAGGATTATCTCAGGCAGAAACAAAAGAAAAAAGCAGTAGATTTCGTGAAAAGCATCATAGTTTAGAAATCAGGTAAGACAGTTTTACTGAAGGTAGAATAATAAATGGACGATAGTAATTTATAGCGTACCTTGAAAGATTTAACTGAGCTAGTCTGTTTTGAAACTGTAGACAAAGAATCGAGGAAACAATATTTATATGAGCCAAAACTGAATTGTTGTTTTCATTAGGCTTTTTTATTGGCCCATGACTATAAATAGTCGTTGCTGAACAGATGGCCCAACCGTTTGCAAACCGTTGGCCCACAATCGGCATTTTACATTGAAAATTTCATTTTCTTAATTCTTATTTGCTATTGATATACTTTCACGCAAAAAAATAAAAGTTTTATACATTATTTTAATACGTGTAATAAAATTATACATATTCACATATTATGAAAACGGTTTTGGGTTGTGTCTGTTTTTCTGTCTGTCTGTATGTTTGTCGCGCGATAACGGCAGCAAAAAACCCGCTATTGACTTGAAATTTGGTACACATGTTCATTATCCCGACGAAATTAGCTGTATAGTTTTGGGTGTGCATTCCATTTATAGTTCGTGTACAGGGACACGCCAAAGTTTTTTTTTATCATTACGGCCTATGGGAAGAATTTGTATGTCGCGCGATAGCAGCCGCAAAAAAACACGCTATTGACTTGCAATTTGGTATACATATTCATGAGCCCAACGGAATTAGCTGTATAGTTTAAGGTGTGTATTCCTTTTGTAGTTCGTGTACAGGGACACGCCAAAGTTTTTCTTATCATTACGACCTATGGGAAAAATTTGTATGTACCGCGATAGCGGCCGCAAAAGTCACACTATTAACTTGAAATTTGGTACACATATTTATGAACCATACAGAATTTTTGTTGTACAGTTTTTGGTGTGTATTTCACTTGTAGTTCGTGTACAGCGACACACAAAATTTTTTCTTATCATTACGGCCTATGGGCAGAATTTGTATGTACCGCAATACCGGCCGCAAAATTTCTCCGATTGACTTGAAAATTGACACACACATTCAGGCTCGGTATAGGAATAGCTGTATAATTTTTTATGTCTATACTTCATATGGATTGTGTACAGGGACACACACCAAAGTATTTAACATTACGGCGTATGGGGTGAATTTCCTTTAAACGCATTTTAACATCATTACTTTGCAATCAAGAAAATGAAACTAGCGTACGTGAGTAAGATGATTAAACTTATGTTGTTTGAAGAAAATATGGGTTCTTAAGCTTTCTAATTAATGTACAGGACCTTACAAAAGTGTTCTGATAATGTCACGTAGTCATCCACACGATGTTAAATTTGGAACAATTATTAATTTTAAACGCACAATAAGCTGAATAGATTTTACTGGTGTATACAATGTTTATGGTTCGTTTACAGAGACACACAAAAGAGTTTCGTATTATTAGAGCCTATGGATAAATTTTTAGTTAAGCGCGCGCTTTAATGCGTTTATGCTGCATTAAACTTAATAGAATTAACATACATTATAAAGATGCTTAAAACCATGTTTACTCTTAAAAAAGGGTATGTATAGACTAAATAATTTATGGAACCACACAAAATAATTCCGAGGAAGTACTGTAATCATCCAAATGATGTCAAATTAGTTTGAAAAATTAATGAGTTATAATTAATTAGGTGTATACTTATCAATACAAAAAACCCTTAACGGGTTAAAAGTTTGTGACGCAGCATTGTACTTTATGGCTATAAGAATTAGAAATACGGGTCTTAAAAATAATGATATCAAATTTTCAGTGACGCTTTGATATTAATTAAATTATACATAGATTTTCTTATTTGAATTTGCTTTTTCCTTTTATTTATATTTACAGTGTAAACGTTATTTTCAACATAAAATAATATATAGCATTTACTCATTGATACCTTTCCATTCACATCTCTTATACTATGAAAGCATGTGTTTTAAAAGAAATTATATGAAATTCCAGTAACGCAGTGGTGTTACATTAAGTGATTTGTTTTTAAATTTCTCTGCAATTATTTTGTTTTGCATATTAAAGTACATGTGCACATTGAAATATTGCTTTTAATTTTCAAATACGCTGTCAAATATATCACTTTCATTAAGCTTATATCATGTACTGAAATATATTTATTTCAATGAATTATTCTATCTTTTGCGTCACGCCATCCAAAACTGAAAAAAATTTCACAGTTTTTTTCTTTGCATCACGATATCTATTTGCATGCATTTTCAATTTATTTGGATGAAATGACACAAAGTAAACATTTCCATATATTTTACTTACAGTTTTGGATAACGTGACGCAAAAGATAGAATAATTCATTGAAATAAATATATTTCAGTACATAATATAAGCTTAATGAAAGTGATATATTTGACAGCGTATTTGAAAATTAAAAGCAATATTTCAATGTGCACATGTACTTTAATATGCAAAACAAAATAATTGCAGAGAAATTTAAAAACAAATCACTTAATGTAACACCACTGCGTTACTGGAATTTCATATAATTTCTTTTAAAACACATGCTTTCATAGTATAAGAGATGTGAATGGAAAGGTATCAATGAGTAAATGCTATATATTATTTTATGTTGAAAATAACGCTTACACTGTAAATATAAATAAAAGGAAAAAGCAAATTCAAATAAGAAAATCTATGTATAATTTAATTAATATCAAAGCGTCACTGAAAATTTGATATCATTATTTTTAAGACCCGTATTTCTAATTCTTATAGCCATAAAGTACAATGCTGCGTCACAAACTTTTAACCCGTTACGGGTTTTTTGTATTGATATCATTACTTTTTAGGGGTTAATGATCAAAACGCAAAATTAAAGGAGCATGGTAATAACACTGTGTTAAAAGTGCTGTTTTATAGGTCACACTCGAACAAAATAACAAACTAAATAAAATTTCAAAATTTTATAAAAAGTGATAAAAAAGATGGACACATGCAACATTACAAAGGCATAATATAGTACATTTTAAAAATGACAAAAATTTCTTATTTATATTTATTTCTTATTATAATGTTTTAGGTATAGATTTGATTTAAAAGAGAAAAATAAATAATAATAGAAAAATCTTTAAAAAGTGAAAATTTTATACTGGTAAATATTTAAGTAGTATAGTTTGTTATGAATTTAATTTAAAAAAAAATCTTAATCTATTCAAAATTTTATTATAGCTTAACATTTTGTAATTTATATATTATATATATACTAGAAACTTAATGAGCAAATTAATTATTTTCAAATTCTGTTTTAAGAATTTTTTCAATCCGTAGTTTAAGTGATTTATCACCTAATTTTGAAAAAATTACAAATATTTGCATATGATTATCATATTATTTGTCATTTTTATGAAAATAAAGGAAAAATTTTTTGTTGTTGCAATCACCTTTTAAAATAGAACCAATTTTGAAAGTTAACAACGTATCAGCATGAAAACAATGTAAATACAAAGAATATTTTTGATAAACAAATGTCATATAAAATACAAGTACCTAAATAAATAACTCATTTAATATATATATTAAAAAAAGAAAAATATTTTTTTATTTTATTTTTTGTGTTTATTTTTGACGCTCCCCGATAGATGGAGCCAAAACGATTATTTGATATTCAGTATTTCAGATGGAAGAGAAGAAATTCGTCCGCGAAACTGCCGCATCACGGTATTTTCGGAGTAAAAAATAGTTCGATTTTTAAACTGAGTTATAAAAAAAACAAGAGTTTTCCTAGGGAAAAGGGAGATGTCAGGCACATCAGATAAAAGCGATTAATATCATATATCAATTAAACTAAATTCGCTCGAGCCATATTCGAGAAAAATTTGTTCCTTACATACGCCGTCCATTTACAACTTAAATGAGCCAATTCATATCTCGAAATATATTGCACGCAGAAATGTAGAGATTTCAGGGTAGGATCAGACAGAAGGTGAAAGTCTATTTTGAAAATATCAGAACATAACCTCTCATATTTCCTGAGATATTAAGTGTCGGCTTTCAGCGGTTACTTTGATCTTAAAATTCCTGTATATATAAGTGTCGCAGTTTTCGTTCGTTTTTCCGTTTCCGCTGAGTGTCGTGGCGTTCGTTTGTTTTTGCGCTTGCGTCATACTTATTATCGGCGTTTATAATAACTGTGGTTACTTTTCCAGGATACATAAAATAATTTCGTACTATTACGGTCTATAGTCGGTATTTCTTAAAAGTGTATTTTAACATGGTTACACCTCATCAAATATAATGAAATTTTATTAGAATTTCAAAAGCATGTTCTCCTGTTGAAAATTGTGGGTATAGAATTGGTAATTAGTTTAAAGGTTACGCAAAACATTTCCGATATGATATGTAATTTTTTTTGCATGAAATTGGTACTTATTAAATTTGGTATTTATGAATTTCAGAAAAATAATACAAGACCGTCATTTATTAAGAATACATACATATGATATACAGATAGATATACGAAGAGAGATACAGCAAGGGGTTGAGGGGCCGGTTAGAGAACGGTGCCCTCGTGGTGGTCAGAAAACTCACAATAGCTTTATCTGAAATTTTCAAAACCATTTTTTTTTCCTTTTAGTAGATTATTATAGCTCGTGAAAAAAAGAAGGATAAAATAAAAAAAAAAAATGAATTTATAGCAGAGTTATATGCAAAAAACTACAATTTTCAGCCCAATTTACATACCGTATACACTTGTTAAAAAAGTTGTAATCGGGAAAAAAACTTCAGTCATTATTCAATTATATTTTGAGGAAGTGTGCAAAATTTTAATAAGATCGTTACGTTAGGTTTTGAAAAATTGTATCCACCGATTTCAAAGATCGGCGCATATTCGATTACGTATACCACAAGGCTTGCTGATAATAAAATTTAAAAGATTCTATTACAAATGTGTATATCTATTTTATTGAATAATGTAGCGTTTTACAACGAATAACGTATATGTCCAATTTCAAAAGCTTAATCCATAGCTGTTAACTGGTATGGATTTCGGTATTCGCCAACAGAAATTACTCGCAATGTACTGTAATGAATGGGTGAGATTTTTTATACTTTCTCTTACCCATATATATGACAGAGAAAGTTTTTTTTTTTTCGAAATCGAGTTTATGCTTTATTTATATATTTTGAGTTCCTTGAATCCAAAAAACATTTTTTTAGCTGTTAGTGCATGTGTGTCTGTTTGTTTGCGTTTGTATGTGTGTCTTTTATCAGCATATCTCAAGAACAAATAGTAGAAGGAAATTCAAACTGGATATTCTAAATATGTATCATACAGTGATGCTATACTAAACTTTTCATGGAGATCAAGCAAATGGTTCGTGTGCAAGGTCAAGCACATTACGTCTATGGGTGAAATTTCTGGTAAGTATAGTGTAACATTTAAAGGCTAGGCTAAACAAAAGGGAGTGAACGTATATTTTTTATAACCGCAAAAGTACTTTTCGTGTAGAATATGGTATGGAAATAATTCACTATTCGAATACAGGGCTACCCAAAAGATTTGGAATATAATATTACCATACATAGAAACAGCTGGAAGTGCATTTCATGTTGCCCTGTTTGTTTTTAATACAAGACTATATTTAAGTACGCAGTGTAATGTCTATATAGTTTATAGGCAATATACAGGACTACCCAAAATTAAGCTAAACGTTCTTTTCTATTGAATATAATTGATGGAAGTGCTTTGCAACATTTTACTACTTCGACGAATGTTGGTTAAGAAGGATAATTAATTTCTCATAGGAATATTGTAAAAAAAATATTTTTCGTATTTTGATTTTCTGATCTATTTTTTTATTTATTTATTTATTTTGTATAATATCACGTGTTGAGGTTCCCTTAATATGAAAATCAAAATGTTAGCGGTTGAACTGTATGTGTGTCAGTTATCAGCACAACTTTAAAATAAGTAAATAAATAAATAAATACTGCAAGAAATTCAAATTTGATGTTTTGAAGTCCCTATAAGATTACCATTTAAAATGTTTGATCAAAATTTGTAAGTTTTAAGACATATTAATAACAGTCTTGTATTTATTTATTTTTTTTTTTTTTAATTGCTGACGAAAGTTATATGAATAATTTTAAATAAACCTTTTAATTTAAAAATAGTCTTGAATTTATTTTTTATAAATGTAGGTAATATAATTGAACGAGGGTTCGAGAGGGAGTGAGAAGGGCGGTAGACTCCTCTTCACACTGAATTATGTGTCAAATAAAACTGTTCCTAAACCTATTTTAGATTATTTTAAAAGTAGATTGAACTTTATTATTTTACCTCATTGAACTTTTGCCTTAATCTGCAATATGTTTTTATAGTATTCAAATGCAGGGTAAGAGAAATTCGTGTGAGTGACACACCATGTTATTTCCACTGTAACTAAAATTTACTCTGTAATTAATGTTAATAGTGTAGCTAAAAATTTGCACTAATTAACAACAGACCTGTCCAAGAAGTTTGAAGAACCATAACCTAGAGTTGTGACTCGGGAAAAATTAATTCCCAATTAAAGGGGTTAAAAATAAGTATGACTAACAATAAAATGCCACATTTTAAATAATCTAACACCAATAATATTGAAAGGAGACGTGCTTCTGATAAATAAACACAGGAAGAATAAACAATGTCTTGAATGCCAAACGAAATAATAAAATAGCACACAGCTGTTTCGGTAATCATTTGCATCAATCAATCAGACAAAGTGTGGTTGGGCAGCGAAATTACAACTAACGACATTTTATAAATATAGATTCAAGGAAATCGTGTAGATCTGCATATTTGGGTCTGAAAATTATTTAATTCAAATTTAAAATTATTTTTTTCTCTCTCAAAAATTATCGGAAATGGCCGATTCGTTGGTTTCATGTTTCTGAACGGAACTGCGATATGTTTTTTCAAGCGGAATTTAAGAGTATGTTTAGTTTAACTAATGTACCATAAACCATATTAGCAGAAAATACTATAAATAAGTATATAAAATAAGAGTAACTTCACTGCCCCGGTCCCTTTGATTGATTGTTGCAAATTTTCTATTCAAATTGCCTTTCTTAATTTTTTCTACGTTTTTCACCCCTACCATTTCTCAATTTTCTACTTGTTAATCCCCCTCATTCCTCCTAATTCCATTGGCTGATTAAACAGTCGTAAATCCTGATTTTTTTTTTTTTTTTTTAAATATATAGAATCAATTTCATTTCGTTTCCTTTATGCACTGATGACGGTACGCAATGTGTTACCGAAATATCTGTCTGCGATTTAATTATTTCCTTCGCTTTTAAGACGTTGTTTATTTTTCCTGAATTTATTAATCTAACACCAATTTTATAATAAACAAGTATGCTGCAACATATCACAAAACCTACTTCTATGTCTTCTCATACAACAACTACCTAAAAAAGTTAATGCGCACAAAACTTCCATAAACGTAGCTTTTCAAAATAACGGTTTTTACAAACATAACTTAGGGCAATATGTAACCAATAGATACCATAGCGACATGGTAAACTTCTAATAGCAGCACCACTTGTCGGCCCATGTGCTCCAAAAATCAAATTAAATTACCACAGATTTTCATGACATCTATCTTACATATCAGATTTATTGTATTTATATAACCTTTTATATATCATAGAAGCTGAGATATAGCATTCCTCTAAATGGAGGTCTACCGCATATGAACGCAACCTACCGTACAGTATGCACCCAAATTAAATAAGCATAGTTTTTTATGATGACCCTCTTATATATCAAGTTTGGTCTACGTATACGCTATAGAAGCTAAGATATAAATTTTCCGTAACCAGGAGAAATTGCAGCATAGCAGTGAAAACCTATAGGCCAGTATGAACCCACATTAAGCAGATATATTTTATCGTAATTAGCATCTCGAATATCAACATATGTGCATCTATGTACTATAGAATTCGAGATACAGACTAGATATATAGGATGTTGCAACACAGTGGCGTCTTCTTTCGATTGGTGCAAACCAAAACTTAATCAGCACAAATTTATGTGATTAACAAATATAATTTTTTGTAGAATTCAGTTCATTTGAGTGAGACACAGTGCTTATAACATTTTTGTAACACACGCACACATACACATACACTCCACGCAGATACAGACATTTTCTATGTCAAATGGAGTTCAGAACATCTCAAGATATGTAAATCCATCGAAAACTGGCGGTCGAAAATTTTCACGCATCAAATATTTTTTTTCGAATGTATACAAAAGAAAGTAAAAATTTCAAAATAGGCACATTCGAAAAAAGAAAAATGCCGATGCCCTATTGTTCATTTGTCAAGCAGTCGATAGTTCGATTTTAATGAGGCTGGAAGTACTGAATTAAAGATGAAGGTAGGCAGTGTTTATAAAAACACTTAGTTGCACCTGGTGGATTTGTACTTCAAAAAAAGGTATCAGAAATGAATGCGAAATAAAGCTGGAACTCTGTCAAAAAATGAAATTCTAGACTAAGAATGTATTTTTTCTTTCTTTTCTTTTTCTTTTTTTTTTTTTTTTGAAGCTTACTTCTCACGTTAAAGTTTTATATCATAGTTTTATTTATCTGAAATACAAAAAATATTGTAAGATTTTTTTACAAATAAATCGATTCATTTATTTAAACTTATTACAGGTCTATTGTTCTTCCATTTGTTTTAAATGTACGGGCGAATTTTCTGGAAAATATCCATATTGATAATTTATACCCCGCGAGGGTACATACCCTCGGGGGTAGGCAATGCTACATCATGCAATATAATTAACATCCACTATTATCAATAGCGTTTATTAATTAAATGATTATTAATCATTCGATTATTAATCATGGTTAAAAATAATTTTCATTAAGAATATTTATATGAAATTTTCTCTTATGCTGCAATATTAAAAATTTTGAAAAAACGGGATAACAGCGCTAACTGATGACTGAATAATTCTCAAATGTACTGATTGTCCCAAGTGTACTGATTGAATTTTGTTAAATTTAGTTCATTGATTCGTGATATACAGCATCCACATAATTTTTCATGCCCACATTGACTCAGAGACAGAGACATTTTCTAAAACTGGTCAATTCGTGTTCAGAACATATAGAAACGTATAAATCTCTTAAAAACTGGAGTTCGAAAAGTTTTACGACTCCAATATATTTTTCTCATATATATAGAAGAAAATTAAAAAAAGAATAATATTATAAAATTTTACGGATAAAATTTATGCAACGCTGTATTAATTTTGTGATTTTTAAGCTTAAAGATACAGTAATAAGTATTAATTTCAATAACTTTTGCCACTTCAAAGGTATCTGCTTCTCCATATTTCACAAGATCCATTAAGATTTTTACGGTACTTCTTTTCTCCTTCAAGTTTTCTTTTATACGCTGTTCTCAATACTTTTAAATTCCTTTAAAATTGAAGAACATTAAAAGCATTTTCAGAGTTCTTCTAGAATTTTGTGTATTGAAAGGGTATGAATTCGGTTATATTTTTCCATAATAAGATAATGCTTTTCTCCTCGGGAAATGACTTTATCATTTTTATCATTCTTTAGCATAAATGGTATAAAAGTTTTTAAAAACACTTTTCCTGATGGATTTTGTCAGTTAAAACTCTTTCATGATTTCATTTATATCTGGATAACTGCCACCACATTCAACAATTAATAGTAAAGAAGAAGAAGAAGAAGTAAATATTATTTTATTTTACAAACAAAGGTTTTCATTTACACTGAATACTATACATATATATATATATTAAATAAAAAATAAATGACAAATTCAATTTGCATAAAATAAGTGCATAAAGCAGCACTGAAATTATATACAAAAAGATAAATTAATAAATTTCAATTATATGATAAGTGAAAAATAAAAGTTAACTGTATAAGCAACCAAAATAAATTCTTTTAACAGTGTTTATAAACGAGAAAAGAGTTAATTTCAACACTATTCGAGCCAAAATTTCACCAAAGCTGTGTTTTCTTCATGCGCAGGAGAGAGCACAGCCGTTAAAAACTGTGTAATTCTAACAGGTTTCTGAAATATGCCAAGCTATCATACTCCGAATTATAATTCAAACAACAGATTACTATAGCAAACTTGAAATTATAGCAACTGAAATATGATTTATTTAATAAACATTATTGTATTTTTATAATTTAAATTCAAATTATAGATAAAAAACATTTTATATTGAGAATTAGTCAAAGTAATTATTTAGGTAAATTCATAAAATGACATGTTAGCAAGGACATACCACCACCTGTACCTGTTTGAAAAAAAAATGAAAAACTCACCACCTGCTAAAGTCGAAGTTAGCAAAATTGGAGTTCCGGTTTGCTCAGTAAGAAAACATAGCTTTGTTGAAATTTTAGCTTGAATAGTGTTGAAATTAACCCCTTTCTTGTTTATTAACACTGTTAAAAGAATTTGCTTTTGTTGCTTATACATTCCACTTTCACTTTTCACTTATCATAATTAAAATTTAATAATATATTCTTATTGAATTTTACAATAAGCCAATTACGGAAAAGGTTCTAAAAACACAAGCTATTTCAGATACAATCTACAAAAAGAAAAAAGCAATTCATAAGAAAAGAAAAAAAAAACTTCTTATACATGTATATAATTTATAATCATATGCTTAATTCAAACTATGTGGCATGGAAGGACGTTCCTTAATTCTCCGTCATCTTTTTTTTTTTTTCCAGACATGTCTACTATATGTCTTACTATAATAAGGATTTAAATATATATATATATATATATATATATATATATATATATATATATATATATATATATATATATACAGGCATTGTATTTCACTGTTAGAGAATGAAATCAGGAAATTCTCAACCCACTAAGTGATCCTCTTTCTCTTCGTTATATTTCTCTTATCCTAATTTGCTACGTAGTTTCACTAACGTTAATTTCGTATTTTAGCTTTCAAGCAATTCCATGTTTTATTTTCCAAACGATAATCCCCATAATTCATGTTTTCTTTTCCAAGTGGTAATACTCATAACCTAGTCTAATGTGAAACATTCTGCCGTGTTATTAAAATCTTGATTTCGAATAATGTACAAACGTTTTAAAATATACTGTTGATATTTTTTAAAATTTATGCCAGTATCATAAATAATAGATTAAATTTAGTCCAACTTCCTTACAGTGAGAATGAGCCTCAATTATGTGTTTGTGGGACATCATTCCTAATACTACCATGTTTAGTTATTAAAAATTTAAATTTCGAATAATTTAAGAATATTTCAAATTAGAAGTTCAACAGGGTTCTTGCCAGTACCTATCATACATAGTATTCTAAAAGTTGATCTGATTTAAGTACAATTATTCATTCGTGAGATAATGTCTATTCAGTCAAATAACTTAACAGACTAAATAACAGATTAATAAATTGGATAATATAGAAATTCGTAGTACAACGATTTATGGAGTTTTGGATTCCTAATACCTTAAAACGTATAAAATTATAATAAAAAAGAGATTAAATATTTTCACGAATGTCTAAGCTAACCTTACCTATAGTATGATGGGGGAACTATTAGAATCTAATATTAGAACGTTTAATGCTAATATTGTTTTTTATATTTCATGAACTCACTGGCTGTTCATCTAAAATTTCGTATTAGTGAAGTTGGAGGATGGAACATTCTTACGAAATGCAGAAAATTTTTACATCATCTGATAAATAAATTGCATAAAGACATTAATATAAATTAGTTTTTTCTTTTAATGTAATGAAGTACTCCGTGATATAACGCAAATTTATAGGTTTTCAAAGCCGCCTCCAAATAAATCATTTAATCTTTATTTAATTCATTGTTTTACTAGACTTTATAAATAAAATAAAAAAATAAATAATAAAATCATTTGTAAAATTAGACATAATACACTTACAGCGTGAGAAAGTTTGTTCAATAATAATTCTTTAATAAGTTATATGTATAAAATAGGTTTACAAAACTGCCTCCATGTAAATCAATGATTTTTTTTTTTAATTTATCATTTTACTAGAATTCATTAATAAAATAAAAATTGAACAATAAAATCATTTGTAAAATTAATCAAAATACACATACAGCATGATAAGTTATCTTCAACAATTCTTTAATAAGCTGTGTGTATTTAAAAAAAAAAAAAAAAGAATGAAAGAGAGAAAATAAAGATAAAGTAAAGTAAAAAATTTCATCATTACTTTCTAATTAATTTTTTTAATCGTGAAATTTTTAATATTAAAATGCCATAAAATATTTTCATATTTGCTGCAGATATTAGATACTTCAAAACTTTACGACGCATTTTCCTGTTTATTTACAACAACAACAACAACAACAAAAAAAAAAAAGCGAGATCCTATTTTTAACAACAACTTCAGCCCTATTCAATTGCTGTACCGTACTTTACCTTTATTATTTTTAAATGTTCACGGACTTACATAAGACCGTTTCTCACTTTTATTTGTACATAAACAATTCAACAACTACTTCTAGTTGCAATTGTAAGATCCAAGTATGTTTTTTACACTGTCTTCCTTTATATAAAAGTGATATATGATGCATTATTTGATGATTAAAACGCAACAGTGCATCATAAAAAATAGAAAAAAAAATCCATGAAATACTCTTTGGGAGACTAAATGATCAAAAGAAACGTGAGGAGATTTAAAAATAAAAAATTGTTCATTAAATTTAGAGAAAAAAGACACTAAATGAAAGGAAATTGCAACGTAATGGGATAAAGTGGGTTGCTTTATTGATGAAACTCAATAAATTGTTAGAAACATCTTTTGAAGTATGAAGGGGGAAAAAGCCAGGATTTAATTGAATTGAAACCATAGAGAGCTTAAAATACAAATGTAATCTATTAATAAAAGAGGAAATAGTATGATAGAATAATGAATTTTTACGTGAAATAATGGAAGTTGAACACTTTTGAAAAGGATGTTTTTATTAAATATATTGGTATAAGTCAATGTGAGAATTTCTAGAAATCAAAGTTTTATCAGTGTCACGTATTTAACGAAAAATAAAATAATTGTATCTTCATATCATATTTTTACTTTAAAAAAAACTTTTAAAAATACACTAAATATTTAGCTATAAAAATGTTTTGATGAAAACTGCTTATATATCGGCTGAATACAATTTAATAGTAAATTTTGACAATACAGACAATTATATCTTTATAAATATAAATATTAACATTTTTTTTTTTTTTTAAAGTTTAAATAAAACTATTGATTTCATTAATGTTAATGCCAGTACCATAAATGATAATTTAAAATTAATCCAATTTCTTTAGGTTGAGAATAAGCCTCAAAATAATTGTTCACGCGAAATTTTGTACTCTTCTGCGATGTTACGAAAATCCTAAATTACGATTTACGAAGTTTTCAAATTAAAAAGTCAGATTCAAATTGAAATATTTATTAAAAAAAAAAAAAAAAAAAAAAAAAAAAAAAACTACTGTGAAATCTTTTTGAATGTGCCTTTGAACAGAATTTAAAAGAATATTACATTAGGTAAAGAGTAATTCTCGCAACAAATTTCCTCATAGAATAACACGTAGTTTCGCTGTCGAGTATGGGGAAAATGTATAAGAGAGAAAGCCTTAAGCACAATTCTTCATCTTGAAAAAAAAAAAAAAAAAAAAAAAAAATGCTGAAGTATATCACTTTGTCTAATGAATGGTCATATTTTATACTTAATTACACTAGTCGACAAAAAAAACATTTTTTGTGGGTGGTAACAGAAATGAAATTAGCTATTTTCAACTAATTCTGCAGTGCAGAATTAAAAAATAATACTGAAAAATCTGTAACACGTACAATTTTTTTGTTACGATTATTTAATCTGTACTGGAAACTATGTAAAAAAAGTCTTTAGAAGACATGCATTATTAGTATCAATATTATTAATTTAGCATGGAATACTGTTAATATGGAGATAATATACATATTGTAGACTAAGTAGAACGTAAAATACACATGGAAACAACTACACATGTAGACTAAGTAGAACATGGAAAATACACTAAATGATTGAATTGTTATTATTTATTATTTTAAAACCAAAATGTAAAAAATAGGCTTTTTTACGTCTTGTGTTAAATGTCTACCTTGTGATTTTAATATGAATAGTTCACAAATGCAGCAAAACTTATCGGGTACGGTTTTACAAGTTCTACACTGAAAATTTGCCATTTTGAACATGAAACTTTAACTATAAAACCGCACAATCATACTTAACAAAGAATATCTGTTAACTAGAATACCAGAAAAAAAAAAAAAAAAAAAAAAAAACAGATAAGGTACGAATACAGGGTTTCCAAACAGGGGTTGCCAGCAGAGAGGATGGCCAGGAGGCAGTGTTGATAGCACGAAAGGTGATATGTGATACAGTCGGCACGATGTGTGATACAGTCGGAAGCAAAAGTACCTGAACACTAGCAATAATCCCTGTCTAAAAAAAGTACCCTTAATACTGCTTTGTTAAATAAATCCTTGTTGAGTCATGTTCTTAGTCAATGTAAGGACATGATTCGACAAGGATTTATTTAACAAAATAGTATTAAATGTACTTTTTTGATATCGGAATTACTGGCTAGTGCTCGGATACTTTTGCTGTCGACTGTATTGTAAAAATCATAAAAAAATAGAGAATTATACTGATATATTCTGATACTTTAACAAAGAAATGGAACAAACATGGTTGCCGGGACTTCGAGTTGCCAAGACTCTGGGTTGCCAGCAGGAAGGGTTGCCACCTGTGATACTGTGAAAATCGTAAAAATTACCAGTTTTTGACACTCTAACAGAAAAATGTGACGTGGTGGGACTTTTTACTTGCAGATATTTAAATAAAAATTGGAATTAATAATAAAAATAATAATTTGACCGTTGTTACCGAGCAACTGTAGACCAGTGTTATTTTCACAAAAGACAATTATTACGTGTTTTTGAATTTTATCGTAATTGTTTACTCAGTTCTAAACCTTTAGATTTTAACACCCCTTTCTTAGATGTTTTTTATTGGACATATATTACTTTATCATTTTACGTAAATGTCTTGATGATGATCGTCTTTTGATCGAAAAAGAGTACCCACTACCCATTCAGCAATTTTATATATTAAACAAATAATCACAAAAAAAAAAAAAAAAATCTAGTACGCAACATTTATTTGCGAAGTAAGATTTTAAGTTATGGGATCTTTTTCAAATCTAATCTACACCAATTTATGTCAAGATCAATTTTGAAGTTATGTGGAATTTGGTGCAGTGTTTTCTTATAGCACGGCGTTTACAAAGTTTGTTAACACACAGGGGGACAGACATATACTAAAAATGGTAAAACTGTTTTCAAGATTAAATTAAAAAAACTGGCGTACAGACAATAGCAAGAAATTAAAACTTCTTCACACACCATAAATTTTAAATCAGCACAACCGGTTTCGAAAGGACGTAGCCTTTCTTCATCAGGTGCAAACACGTGCAACTGCCTTGGGCCTCCAAGGCAGTTGCACGTGTTTGCACCTGATGAAGAAAGGCTACGTCCTTTCGAAACCGGTTGTGCTGATTTAAAATTTATGGTGTGTGAAGAAGTTTTAATTTCTTGCTGTTTTCAAGATATCATAAAAAGTGAACAACTTCAAAATCTGGAAGTCGAAACTTTTCTTGAAAAGTTTCGACTATCTTCTTTCTACTTATGCGTACGACTACCTTCGTCAAGTACATTCGGTAATAAAAAACTCTGAACACTAGCAAAAATTCTTATATAAAAAAGTACACTTAATACAGTTTTGTTAAATAAATCCTTGTCGAAACCTGTTCTTAGACAGTCTAAAAACAGGATTCGACAAGGATTTATTTAATAAAACTGTATTAAGTGTACTTTTTTTACATAGGAATTTTTGCTAGTGTTCGGAAACTTTTGTTACCGACTGTACCTTCTTCTTATGCGTAAAGAATAACAAAAAATGCTTGAAATTAATTTGGCTTAAAAATAAATTAAAGTTTTTATCACATTCTTTTCACAAGCTTTTAATATTAAAATATTTAAATTTTTATAATATCCTTAGTGGATAGTATAAATTATCGTTTATTAAAAAATTAAAGAAATGTTTTGCATTGATATGAATTAAAGCAGTTGGCATAGGTGGAGTCTCCTCAGTCCCCCACTATAAACTTCTTCCTATAAAGGGTCTAGCATGATAAGGTAGGGTCAGCGGCCCCAGAAAAGTATTTTGAAAATGACTCGTGTGGTAACATCTGCGAGGTATAAAACTACCATTGACACAAATTCAGCCTCTCGTCTCGCTGCGTTCTGGAGATAATGGATCAAATAGACGCTAGAGGGGGGTAATTTTTAAAATTGATTTTTATGAAAACTATTACAGCTACACTAATGAAACAAAAACTGTTCGTTAGACAAAATATTAATCTACATTATATATTTTTTGTAGATTTTTTTTATCGCATTTACTATTAATAAAAAATGAAAATATTATTTTTCGTGATTTTATTCCTAGTTCACGCAGAGGTACAATCACAGACAAAATATATAATGTAGCTTACTATGTCTAGTAATACTACCAAAAATTGCATAAATATAAAATGGGTGCAACACTTCCAAAAAAAATTAAAACTTCTTATGACCGTCTTAGGTACTAATGACTTTACATTTGTCTTTTGATTGAAATTTTTACTACTGTATTAAAAAGTAGTAACAAGTTTATTACTAAAAAATATATTAGTTAGTAATTAAAAATATAAGTAAGACGTTGATTTTGACAAAAAGAGTTGAAAATTGTTTGTGGAACTACGTTTTTAAAGAACAAGACGCAACTTGTCGCTTTCCAGCTAGTTGCGTGTGTATAATTTGTAGCATTTTGTTTCTTCCTGAACCTATGGAAGCCTCTGCGCAAGCGCTAATTCAAGGGGTTTACTGTTAAAATAGGGGTGATAGTCATCTGGCTCAGAGAAAAAGAATGATAACAGAGCACGAATTATTGGATGTTTTCCAAATCACAAGCTGGCACACATCCAACATTTTGGACGCGTCGTCGCTTGGTAGTTTTAAGGAACGTGGCTGCAATATACCTATTATTCTTCTACCCCCACCAGTATATTAGCTCAACTTAAATAATCTTCGGCGTATTGTTTCAGAGTATTTCAACTTTTAATTGTTCTATAGAAAACTATTTTATTGTGTTTTGGTGAGTAATTGTACACAAAATATGTCTGGTAAATGTAAAAACTGTCGTAGATTGTTGCTTAAAGATAATAAGTATAGAAAAGTTATCAAAACTGAAAAGAAAGCTAAAACATACTGTGATTGTTTCAATAAGAATATCTCTGTAAGGGACGTAATATGCAACAAATGTCGTCTAAGTTTTTATAAAAAGACAGCCTCAACTTCAAAGCCTACCGTGAGTGCTTCCGAGACTGACAGTGATTCTACGATATTTGAACCTGTAGATACAAACGATGATGATTTTGTGTGTCTCATAACTAGTCTTGAAGAGGATGATTATATTGAAATGCCTTTTCCACAAGTAGTATCAACACATCGGTTCTTTATAATATGCCGAATAGAAGTAAATCTATGAGTAATATCTCTTGAAACACGATGGGACATTGCTGATCGTTGCATGATCGTTGCTGCAATGAACATATGATTGGTGATAGAATTTATGAAGATGACTTGTTCCGCTGATGCATCATTTCTAATAAAAGTAAAATTAAAAAATCAGAATTAGTTACTTTTATAAATGTACTTTCCCAAACATCTAATCTAACATTGTTCGATCGAATAGAAAATGGATTATCAGAAAATCAACTTAAATCCCTGACAGGCTTTACTTGGAAAAACATTATAGAGCTCAAACATATGCTACCTTCAATGAGAAATACAAAAACTCGGACTGTGACGCAAGCCTTAATCATTTTTCTTTTCAAATTAAGGACAGGAAATTCAAATAAGACCATTACTGCTGTTTTGAGTTTGCAATATGAACAATAGGTATCAGAATTTTTTGACGATATCATGAATGATTTTGAGAGAGATATTTTACCAAAATATTTTAGTTATGGTGCTATTACACGTCAAGATGTTATTTCTAACACCTCCAGTACAGGCAAGAAGTTATTAAATCTATCTGATAATCAACTTGTTATTATCTGCGATGGTCTTTATGAACGACATCAAAAAAATCAAAATAATTTTTCTCAAAGAAAATCTTTCTCTGGGCAGAAAAAAATTAATCTTTGCTAACCTTTCACCATCTGCACTACAAATGATTATATTATAGACTTTGCAGAACCTTTCTACGGCACTCAAAATGATGCTTCAATACTAAAACTTGTTTTACAAGACTCTACTGGTTTACAGACATTACCATCACCAAATGATATTTTTATTGTAGATCATGGTTTTCACGATTAAGTTGATTTCCTACAAAGTAAAGGCTATACAGTATTTATGCGTGCTTTAAAAGGAAACAGGGCGCAACTAACAATGGAAGAGGCTAACGAATCAAAAATAGTTACAATATTGAGATGGGTTGTAGAAGCAGTTCATGGAGCAATAGCTCAAAAACATCGCCTTCTACACAATTCTTTGGGTAACAAACTGATACCGAAGTTGAAAGAGCTTTGTAAAATTGTTGTATTTCTACAAAACAAGTATAACCAAAGATTAAATTCTGAAGGTGATAAAAATGATGATCTGCTTGAGTACATGGAGAGCAGAATGAGTGTTGTAAATAATTTTAGTGAAGAAGTCATTAAAAAAAATTGGAATCGTCGAAATTCAGCTTTTCAGCAACTTAAATCGTCTGAAATCCTAGATTTCCCTCAGTTAAATAAAGACCAGCTAACTTTGTTTTTCACTGGCTCCTACCAACTCTCAAAGGCTATGTCTTATTTAGCGGAGATAATGGACGAAGAATGCAACCTCACAGTACAGTTTGTTAAAACCACACCCAGCATATTAAAACTGGAAGTTAGATCAAGGCATGTGAACCGTAAAACTTATCATGTTTATATTGAATATGTACCAAACGGAACGACAATCGAAAGCATACGCCGATATTGCTGCAACTCTCCGAATGGTCTAAGAACAGTAGGATGTTGTTCTCACATAGCCGCAGTTGTTTATTACTTGTCTTATGCCCGATATCTTTCCCGCATCTTATGTCCAGCACAAGTTTTATCTGATATATTTACATCAGAAGAGATTCACGCAGTTATTAATGAGGACGGTGATGAAGATTAATTATAGTTTAATAATATATTTTGTATTACAATAAATAATATTTTCTTTGACTTAATTTTTAAATATTCAGCATATTTCTTTTTTAACGGGAATAATAACTGTAATTTAGACCTTTCACAAAGTTGTACGTTCTTAATAAACATGTTACTGTTTTTTAATACAGTAATGAAAAGTTCAATCAAAAAACAAATGTAAAGTCATTAGCACCTAAAACGGTGATAATAAGTTTTAAAATTTTTTGGAAGTGTTGCACCCATTTTATATTTATGCACTTTTTGGTAGTATTACTAGACATAGTAAGCTACATTATATATTTTTTCTGTGATTGTACCTCTGTGTTAACTAGGAATAACATCATGAAAAAAAATATTTTCATTTTTTATTAATAGTAAATACGATAGAAAAAATATACAAAAATTATATAATGTAGACTAATATTTTGTCTAACGAACAGTTTTTGTTTCATTAGTGTAGCTGTAATAGTTTTCATAAAAATCAATTTTAAAAATTACCCCCTCTAGCATCTATTTGATCCATTATCTCCAGAACGCATCGAGATGAGAGGCTAAATTTGTGTCAATGGTAGTTTTTTACCTCGCAGATGTTACCACACGAGTGACTTTCAAAATACCTTTCTGGGGCCGCTGACACTACCTTATCCTGCTAGACCCTTTGTAATAAAGGCTTAATAGATTGGTTTTAAAAGAAACAAAGTTTGCCGTTCATTCAGCATGATCACAGAATGATATGCGCGGAATCCCTCTGGGCACATCATTATCACAGTTAGAAGCATACCAATCGTAAGCGGAGTATCCCTCCCGCTCACGATTGGTATGCTGATAACCGCCCTGGTGAGTCTCTTCAGTTATGAGACACAAGATCCGCACAGACTGCATTGTCCAGACTACGTAATGGCCGCATCAAAAGTTTGAAGTTCGTCGATGAATTAAAGACTTATTCTTCTTGCCCTTGTTCCTGTCCTGCTTCTCCTGCTCATGTCACTGACTGTATTGGCGCCTCTGCGAGGCAGCTGTGGAGTGAGGAGTGTAATGCACTTGTGGTTCTGTTAGAGCAACATGACATCATGGACCTGGTGTAGGACTCTGGTCTAGGGAGACATGAAACAACATGATATGTTCACACTCTAGACTACCCTATCACCGCTTTGATGAATTTACCTTAAACTAATTACTTTCTCTCACCCATAAGGTAGAGAAAGTATTGTTTTAGGGTCAAATTTTCGAACGTGAGGTTTTTTTTTCTTTTTCTTTTTCGTTATTATTATTATTATTTACGCGTTTTGAAGTCCCCCGAATCCGAAAATTATGTTTTTAGCGAATGGCCTGCGTGTCTGTCTATGTGTTATCAGCATAGCTGAAGAACAAATAGTAGCAGATAATCCAAACTTGGTATTCTAAATGTGTATGATATAGGGATGCTGCACTAAGCTTTTCGTTGAGATGAAGCAAATAGTTCATGTACAGGGACGCCCAAGAGATTTAAAATACATTACGTCTATGCACTGAGAAAAAATTCTGTAACTGAGATCTAAAATCTAAATTGCGGCTCTAGAAAAAATAGTTCCATGTCATCTTTATAAATTCTAGTCCCCTTTGAAAGCGAGTTCTAGAAACCCCTATTAGAATTCTAGAGAGTCTGCCTATATTATCGAGGTCAAACCTATTTGAAAATATCTCCAAATAAATGCGAACACAAGAGGCAGGTTTCAGCAACTATAATCTTGGTTTATGACCCAATTATAAATAATCAAGCGAGAATTTCTCGCCATACAAAAGATTCAGAATATTTAGAATTTTCAGAATATTGTTTCACCATCTACAAATGTGTACACTAGAAATTCTCGATCCTTTCGTCTATTCAGTTTATTGGCGTGCCTTATGTGCATAGCTCGGAAATCTATATTTCTAAATTAAGGGATTTAGAAAATGGCCACTTATTCATTCTAGATGAAGGCTGTACATTTTTTTTCTCAGTGTGGGGAAAGTGTTTGTTGGTAAGTAGAGTTTAATATCTATAGACTGCACTAAACCAAATGAAACGAATATATATATATTATATGCGTAAAAACATGTATCGTGTAGAATATGGTAGGGAATTCATTCATTGTTCGATTACTGGGCTACACAAAAGAGCTAGATAAAAGTGCGACAATAGTTGCAAATTGATGGAAGCGTATTTCAGGCTGGGCCAAGTATTATTACTATAGGATTATATTTAGGTGCACCATGTGGTCTGTATATTGTCTTCAAAAGACATACAGGGCTGCAAATATTTAAGAAATAAAATTCTTTATTGTTGTTAGTGGACGTGCTTTACAATAATGTTTTACCATTTCCAGGAAAGCTGTACGGGAATTGAAATGTATCCCTCATAGAGATATGGTAAATAATGTATGTTTTTATCTAAATATTCATCACTTGTTTTTTAATATTTACACGTTTTGAGGCTTCCTGATTACCGTAGTCAAGTTTTTAACGTTTGATCTTTGTCTGTGTCTTAGAGTGACTTAAAAACGAATAATTTTAGGAGATCCAAATGTTGTATTTTGAAGTTAATATAAGTTTGTTGCTGGAAAAGTTTGATCGAGATTGATAAGTTTCAAGGAATGTTGCGTGTGAAAATTGTCTGAATAATTTTAAGTGAACTTTCAATTTTAATAACAGATCTAAATTATATATAGATATACTAGGTGCACTAATGAAACGGGGGTTGAGGGGGCCTAATTTGAATTTTTAAACATAGGTTTACATAACAGTACTCGTTATCTTACCTCTTAATCTCCAACCTGTATTTATAGTATTAAATTTCAGGGTAAGAGAAAATCGTGTGAGTGACACACCAGATTATTTCTTGTTCAATTTTATCTGGGTCAGTTTCATGTTTCAACTTTTGTGCAAATCCATAGTATTTTCGATACAATAATCACTATAACGCATGTCTATGTGAAATATTGATCTATTCTACTATAATAAGAAAATTGCAAATTTCGAATAACTTACGAAGGTTTTAAAGTAGAATGATCATAATCTATGATGATTATGTCGTATCATAAGTGACATTTTAAAACTGGTCCAATACCTTGCTGAGGAAAATAATCCTCATAGTACTGTTTTTACGAAAAATTTCCTTATTCACCAATGTTAAGAAAATCGTAAATTGCAAATGATTTAAGAAGGTCTCTTATTAGAATGTTGTGAAAGAAATACGATTCTCGCCAATGCCAAAAGTAATAGTTTTAAACTGGTCCAACCTCTCTGTTATAATTTGTTCTTCAGATATCATGTACAAAAAATAACAAACTAACACATGTGCATGTACTAAACGATTAATAAACGGATACCCTACCCCCAGACACTATACCAACTTTGTGAATTTCGGATTCTCCACACATCAAAATGTTAGAAACATTAAAAAAAAAAAAAAAAAAAAGCGAAGTCTAAAATTTGATTACCTTAGTTCCCCATTCTTATAGCATGATGAAGAACTAAAATCAATATACACAGACTTTCTACTTTTAGTATACTCAATAAAATAAATAAATAAATAAATAAAACTTTTCTTAGTTAAATCAATTAATATCGAATAAAGCGTATTTTTTTAACTATTAAAATTTTTATTTTAATAAACAAATCAATTGTTTATCTGCTTTTAAAGCCGTATTAAAATGACAAATAAACCTTTTTTAATACGTCTAAAGTATGAAAAGTGCTTTTTTTTTTTAATTAAATTACCTGTTTCGTTTATGTCTTTTTTCAGTGTACTATAAATAAATGAAAAGAAAATATTATCAACAGTATGATAAAATTGTAAAAAGTGAAAGATATATATTTTCAAAGAACAGTTGTTTGTTTGAAATGGTAACAAACGTTGCAATAATATACTTTATTATTGAGATATTTTATACCATTTATGATTTTAAATTTTATTTTACTTTAAATTCTTCTATTATTTGCTAAAACGAGTATATTACTACACAAATATTAAAGCTGTTGAAAATGAATTCTAATAAAATTTTTTATAGCTCCGAAATAATATTACATTTCTTTGAATTCTGGTAGTGTTCTATACATTTTCAATTTAAAGATGTGTTTTTCACAAAAAGTTTTTTGAATTTCAGTATATTTCAAATATTCTATGAAACAAAGTATAAACATAGCCCCTTCGCGAAATTTTACACGGGATATCATACACTTATTTTGTTTTATTCAACAATAAATTTTTTGAATTTCGTCAGTTTTATGAGAATTAAAACAAAAATGTATTGCACAAATTCCTTTTTATAGTCTCAAATATTATTTTCCCGTTATGTTACATTGTCATGTAATGTTATTTTATACTCCCAAAATCCGTATATATATATATATTATTTAAAAATAAATTCAATTTCCCAAAAGTGGCATAAAATTTAAGTGAAAAGGGCACTGTTAAAAAGGAAAATTATAATCTGATTTATAAGGTGGTATATTCTTTCATAAAATATATTAATAATATGAAAATGTTTACAAAACAAAAACGTAGAGTGGGCAGTAAAATTATTGAAGCACACATTCACATTTTTCATATTTATTATTTTAATTTATTTTATTTTTTTAGGGTTGGTCGTAGATTTATCTTTAACTTACTTTTTTATAAACAGCATAAGACTAACATCCTAACTCGACAAATATTTACTTTACAGAACAGTATAAGAGGCACATCTTTTAAATACGAATTATTGCTAGCGGCTTCAATCATTTTGCTGCCTAATGTATAAAAATAAATATTTATTAAAATTACTCGACGCAAAATAGTAATAATAGTTTTAATTTTAAAACTTTTAACACTTAAAAAAAAAAAAAAATCTTTTGAAATAAAAACTGAAACAACAAGATTGTTCTGTGGTGTTTAAAATTAATTTAAAAGATGTAGTGTTTTTACTTAATGGAAGGATCGGAAAAACACGCAATAAAGCAATGTTCGATGAAATCATTTGGCTCAGCCATGATTCATGGAAACTTTAAAAATGTTTAGACTTTTGGACTGAAAATTAATAAAGAAAAAAAAAAAACAAAAAAGAAAGAAAGAAATGTAATGAAAGAAATTTTTTTTTTTAATGATGATTTGTAATGATAGCGGATACTTGAAAGACATGCTATAATTTTGAGATACACTTATAAACATTTATCTTCATGAAAATAAACATAATTTTCTTGGACGTTTTGTGTTCTATTGCAAGTAGAGACCGCTAACTGTAAAAAAATAAACTATTTTTTTCACACACACACACTCATATACATACTCACAAGAGAAAGAGAGAAATCGTTTATGAATTAATTTTTAAAGTATGTAAGGCTTAGGAGTCATGCGATGCTAAAAGATATAGCCATATCTTACCACAAAAGTACAAGAAACAAGACAATATTTCGAATAAAAACAAACCAAAAGATGAAAAGGTCAATAACTGCATGGATAAAAGCTTATATATATATATATATATATATATATATATATATGAGTGTTCTATGTATTGATGAATGGATAAAGTAAAATTGTTTCAGTGATGAGAAATTTTCAAAATCTATAGATCCAAGGGAAAAACAAGTGAAAATCTGAGTTTAAAGGTTGTTTGTATTACCATGAAACCAAAAGGCCACAATTCTCCATAAATGCACGGAGAAAACCTTATATAAATATAAATATACATTTCGGTATATTCTATGGTAATAATAATAATAATGATGCAATTATAAACTTCAGATTTTTCATCTAGTCTACTTCTAATGTAACTTCCTCCTGAGATAGAGATTTTTGAAAATTCGTAGTTAAACAGTGATAAAATTATTTAAAAAATGCGTTCTAAAATTATAACTACTTTTGTTGAAATTCCGTTCGTATGATTTCAACATTTTATTGTGAATACGCCAATATGACGTAATGTCTTGTCTTAAATTAAAATCAAAATAATTATTATAGCATGTTAGAACTTTCAGAAAATCTCTTAAATGTAATACTGTGAATATAATGTTTTACTATGCATGGGGCTTTTATTTACTCGCAATAAAATAAGTAGTAAGAAATAATAATCTTAACTCCAAATCATAATATTATATCATAAAGCTTTTTCATATTACAGATAAATATTTTACTAGTCTGTATAATAAAAACACATTTTTTAAATAACAATAACAATTATATTTATTTTTAAGTGTGTTTCCATTTTAAGATTATGTTTTACAAATAAATTATTTCAAAAATAACTCATATATATATATAAATGTAGTGGAAGCATCATGCTCGTCTGGTCATTTGATTCCAAAACTGACTTTGTCATGGATCCAGTTCTCTCACTGCAGCAACGAGCGAACAGCCTTGAGGACTGATGGCGTATACGTGACGTGGGAAAGACGTCGTCACTCTCACCTCTCCTGCGCGCGCATCCCGATAGACGGAGTCTTGGAACACATACCAGAAATGGTTCAGTTGACGATGGGACCTTTAGGCGAGGCAGTGTTTCAGCTCTGCTGCCTGTTTTTTCACAAAATGGCTAAAGACGTAATGAAAATTATTATTTTTGACGAAGAGATACTTTCTAGTTGTGCCGAATATTATATCGACAGCAACAGTAAGATGAACTGCTGAAAAGTTTTTCTTGACGAAGAGCATTAGACGAGTGGTCTTAAACGGACGAAATATCAATTATAATCTTCTTAGATAGTCGTGCTGATTGAAAGTTGTATGAGACTGGTGTTACGTATAAACTGTGACTGTTTTGTTTTACTATGGCTATTATATGATATTATGAACTGACTTTAATTTAAACGGACGTTGATCCCTACTTTCATCCTGTATATAACCCAATTACTATATATATATATTGTAAGGAATAAATTTAAATTCTTGTCAATAGAGGGTGCTAGACACAAGAAATCAAGAAATACACGAATCAAATTCCTATTAATGAAAGATGCGCTATAAATAACTTATTTTTGATTTTTTTTTTTTACTGCTTTTGCTGTCATACAAAGAGATTTTTATTGCGATGTTAACATTCGGGGATAAAGCAATGTTCGATGGAATCATTTGGCTCTGCCATGAATCATGGAATCTCTAAAAATATTTAGACTTTTGGACCAAAAAAATAAAAATAAAAAAAATAAATAAATAAAAGAGAGAAAGAAATGTAATGAAAGATTTTTTTTTTTTTTTAAATGGTCATTTGTAATGATAGCGGATACTTGAAATACATGCTCTAATTTTGAGATACACTTATAAACATTTATCTTCATGAAAATAAACATAATTTTCTAGGACGTTTTGTGTTTTATTGCAAGTAAAAAAAATAAACTACTTTTTTCACGCACAGACACGCATATACATACTCACAATAGAAAGAGAGAAATTGTTTTTGAATTAATTTTTAAAGTATGTAAAGCTTAGGAGTCATGCGGTGTTAAAAGATATAGTCATATCTTGCCACAAAAGTACAAAAAACAAGACAATATTTCGAATAAAAACAAACCAAAAGATCAAAGGGTCAAAAACTGCATGGATAAAAGCTTATATATAGAGAGAGATATATGAGTGCTCTATGTATTGACGAATGGATAGAGTAAAATTGTTTCAGTGATGAGAAATTTTCAAAATCTATAGATCGAGGGGAAAAACAAGTGAAAATCTGAGTTTAAAGGTTGTTTGTATTACCATGAAACCAAAAGGCTACAATTCTCTATAACTGCATGGAGAAAACGTTATATATATATATATATATATATATATACACTCCTTCTCATATTTATAAGGACACTTTATATTTTGAAATAACTAATGTAAAAATAATTGTGAACAAGATTATACTAAGTGCACTTAATATATCTAGTGTTCTAAAAACCAAAATTGCTATAATTTTTTGAATATGAAACAAAATTAATAAAAAATAATGCAAAATGTGTTTTTCTCCACGTTTTTAGATGTTCATAATTATAGGGACAATCAATTTTTTTTTGTTTTATTTAACTTACTAGCGGATAAATTACAGTTGTCATGCGAATTTGGGAACTACTGGGCTAGATTAATTCATATATAAGCCTTCAATTTTTCTTGGACGGACATTACTGATAATTCCTCGAAAAAAAAGAACGTTCAGGTAGTGAAGTATGATAAATGTGTTTTTTAAGTGGGATGATAATGTCAATCCGCCGAATTTCTAATGAAATTCGAAGGTCTAAAATTGCTGAAGGAAATGTGATCAAACGTTGAACTGCTGCTTCGATAGGAGAGAGATCTAATGCAAAATCAGAGTTGTTTTACAGTGATCGAAGACTCATAATTCCTCTTACTGTTCTACTCATAATGACTGCTGCTGAATTTGCTCGTAATTTTTAACGAGAGGTTAGGGTCCACATTTATGCATGTTTAAAATAATTAATAGTATGTTAAAATGAATAAAAGCCTTTAATAATCATTCAGCATTTAATGGGGGAAAGAACGTCTGTGTTAAAGTTGAATAAAGACAATATGAAATGGTAAAATGTTGCATTTTCGGATGAAAAACATTTTATTCTTGATTAACCAAATGGTTTTAACAGTTACTGGCACGATCTGAAGATAGCGAAAGACAGAGCAGATTTTTTAAAGGCAGATATGAATCGGGCATTTTAACGGTGGATCTATGGTGCTCTGGGGAGCTGCTTCTACTGAAGGCAGAATGAATTTAGTAATTTTTTTCTATTATTATGAACATCAAGAGAATATCCGCAAATTTTAAACGTAGAATTATCAGATTTTTGTTAGATTTTGGGGGGTAATAATATTTTTTTCAGCAAGACTTACATTTTTGCTCTAGTTTTAGAGCAATAGGAAATAGTTTTAAGAAAGAAACTTCTGTATTATTGCCTTTCCCATGGCCTAAAAGTTGAAAAAAACCTTAACTTATGATATTAGAAAAGTGCATGCAAGTGGAAAGTAATTTTAAATAGTTGAAATGTATTAAGAATATCATATATGCTATGCGAAATGGTATTGAAACTGAATATTAAAAAAAAAAAAATGTATATATATATATACCAGAGAGAATGTCTGACTGTTTAACCCTAAAAAGAGACCCCATAAAATATTAATTTAAAGAATAACTGAAAAAAATTACTAAAATTCGATCTGTCCTTATAATTTTGAACACCTGAAAAATCATCTTTTTACCATATTTAAAGATTTTTAAGATAGAAAAACGATAAAACTTTTTAAATATAGCCTATTAATGAAATTCAAATTAATTAAAACTATATTTGTTTAAATAATAGTGTTCAGTGTTTAGTTAATATAGAAAATCGAGTGTCCTTATAATTATGAGAAGGACTGTATATATATATATATATATATATATATATACAGTCGTCCCCACTTAATCGGGTAACGGATAATCGAATACCCCGCTTATAAGAATATAAAGTTATAGAACAGATTTTTTTGCCATAGAATTAATGTTAAATTTCCTCGTTTAAAGAACTATTTTTTACAACGTCACCCCGCTTAATTGAATAAATATTCGAAATTTCTTAAATAAAATTCCCTTATTTCTGGGCCGATTTTCCTCTCATTTTAACCAAAAAAGGCGTTCTTCTTTTAAGAACCTAATATAACTAAGGCATGCTCTTTAAACATGAGACGGTATGAGACAGTAAGAGACGGTATTCCTTTCGAGATGATAAAAATTCGTGATAAAACAAATTTATAAAATCAGCATTTGAGGATGAAATTAGAAGATTAAAATACAAATGATCTCCAGGAATTGAAAATCACAAATTTTGAAAGTTTTCAGATGATTGAATTTGAATTTTATGAACTCATAGATGTGGATAAAGATGGAGAAACAGCTGAAGAGTTTAATCTTTCAATAAAATCTTTAAATGAATGTGATAAAGAAGAAAGAGCAGATCCGCCTGCAACGATAGATGAAGTTCCAAAATCCTTTCATATTATTCATCGTCATTCTGAGTCTCATAGAAGCGATTATTATCTATTTATGTGCTATAGGAAAATATAACGAAAAATGTTTAGTTAAGTCTATGTCAAAGTAACCAATCATAATTGATTTCTTTTTCTTTTTTTTTTTTTGATAAAAATAACATTGTAAGTAGTATACTTTATTTTGTTTTTATTCCAGCATTAATTGCACTTATAAATTACCATATAATATTTTGTTTCGTTAAATATTTAACTTCTTTTCATGTAAGCATAAAATCATCATAGTTATACATGTAATAATTGCTTAAGCTAAATTTTAATGTAAAATGGCGCCATTTTATTGTTCACAAAGTAAATCAGTTTTGTATTCAGAATATTTTTTTTAATAATCATAAAAACCAAGCCAGCTATCTAATTTTGTTGTAGCCGCAACGTCAGATTAGATTTTGTTTTATCAAGTTTATTATTATCGTAGCCCAGTTGATAAATGTATGCTCAACAACATACGCCCTTTTATATCTTGCATTAGCTTTTATTAAAGCAAAAGAGTAGTTTATTATTGCAAGAAACAGTCGTGTATAGAGATTGAAAAAAGGTTCCGATATTTTTAATGTATGATAAATTGCTCCAGAAACATATGATGGTTGGTGTAATGAGCATACACTAATTATTGTTAAAAAATGCTTTACTACTGTACTGATTATTTTAAACATTCAGCAGATACTGATTATCTTTTTTTTTTTTTTTTTTTTTTTTTTTTTTAATTCTTATAGGTCAAAAGTTAATTTATTAAAAAGGATTGATAAAAGTTTTTTTTTAGAAATATACTCTGCAATATTAGTTATACAAATTTTAAATAAACGTAAATGGTTTGGCTTTGTCATCTGATATAAAAACTCAATGTTTTTAATAAAATTTATTATTATTATTATTTTTTAATCAATATATTTCATAAAATAGAAAAGAAATTCCAAAGTGTTTTGAAGCTGTTGGAGTATCTTGTTAGCAACAAGCAATTTCATTAGACACAAAGGCTCAAGAATTAAGCTTTTTTATTACATATAAAGGTTGAAGAATTTTTAATAAATTTAATATTTCCTGATATATTTCATTAAAAAAAAAAAAAAAAGAAAAATGGAATGATTTCTAAAACAACGCTCAGATTGTAAACCACATTGATTTAGAAAATATTAATTCAGAAATTTAATTCATCAACCTGGAAATTAATTTCTAATAGAATGGAGTAGAAGTTCTACTCCATTAAATTTCCGAATTAAAATTTCGTGGCCGTTTGGAGTTATGCCATTTTCAAATTTGTCACTTGGTATAGCTGCTTTAATGCAGACTCGGTGACCTTGCCAACGTAAATTATGTGAGAAGTGCCGAGCTGGTTATCAGCCAGGGTAGCTCAGTGGTTAGAGCATCTGCGCGTTAAGCGGAAGGCCCGGGTTCGATTCCCGGCTCTGGTATTTTTCACATAGTTGGTAAAAATCAGCCTTCTACTCCATTCTATTAGAAAATATGTCTGCAGAAAGTACACAACAAGGAGAAAAAAATCACAAAAAAATATCATATTTATGTACGAAAATTTTTGAAAATGGATATTTCAATCACCTAAGCGAAATAGAATTCCTACACTTATTTTAGTTCACACTCTGAGAAATTGTTTGTTTAAACTAATTAGATTTTAAACTGAACTAGATTTTGAAACAACAGAAACAATAACAGAATCACAGAGTTTTACTCTCATTGCAATAGACCTATGTATAAAATTATTGTGAAATACCAGATTAAATTATTCTCTTGTAAAGATATAACTCAACTTACTTTTAAAATTTAAAAATATTTCACAAATGTATTAGGAAACTAAATAAGTGGCTGATTTTGACATCAAAATAATCTTTCAATCTAAACAATGTATTCATGACTATATAAGATTTCTTTTTTTATTATTACAAATATATTCGTTTACATAACGCAAAATCTCCGATTTTACATAAATTCTAGAGCAGTAAAAATGGAAAAACAAATTAAAGGAAAAAATGACCACAAGAATATTCTTCCTCTAGAGTCTAAATGATTGTAACAATAAAAGGAAAAATCCATTAAGCCGAGAGAAAGTAAAGGACTTAATGAGAGGAGATTACAGCGTGATGAGATGAAATTGGATGTCGGGTTAGGGTAAAACTCTGCAACATTTCTAAAAAAGATCCCTTAACTGCTCTACCGAAAGCCTTAAAAATAACTAATCGACTGTTAATGTAATTAAAAGCGCAGGAAATGGAACTGAGAAACGTTCTATTATTTATATATGCAGTGGAAAAAGTGAAACTAATGCGTTAAATAAGAAAGTATCGAAAAAGTAGTTCAAGTTTTCTTTATTTATCACATGATAAATCTGAACATTTCGTTACCATTTTAGAAAATAACGCATTTATAGAAAGTAATTTTAGTTTTTGGACAATATGGTGAAATTAATAAATAAAAAGAGGTAATTTTATTAATTTGTTAAAATTAATGGAATTATATTTTGGATTCTGTATTCAAATGTGTGAGGCCATTTTTACTTCCATTACCCGACTACCGTAGGTAATGGAAGTATTGTATTCGGTCCAAAAATTTGATATCGAGATTTCATCTGATTTACATGTTTTAAGGTCTCCTGAGTCCAAAAAAGGGGTTTTTGGCAATTGGTCAGTGTGTATGTGCGAGTGCGTGCGCGTATATGGGGGAATATTCTGGCTATTATATCTCAGAAACTAATAAAGATTGAACTACGAAACTTTACAATTGAAACAGGTTTGGTGTACAGATAAATTTTATAAATTTTAGTGAAATTGGATAACCGGAAGTGGGACATCCGAAACCGGAAGGTAAGTCCATATATCAAAAACGGCACCAACGATTTTCTTCAAAATTGCTGCATAAATTTAGACATTAGATACATTAGCTATCATTTGCATTACTTATTTTTACATTAGATATCCTTTTGAATGATATAGTTGGTTAGTTCAGGAGAATTGATAGGCGTCCTGTATGAATAGCTGAATTTCATGTCCTGCAAGTGCGTTCCTTTCAAAACGGCTGTATGCTTTTTTTTTTTTTTTTCAAACTTGCCATATTAACCCTCTTTTAAATATCCTTTTGCATGTACTTGTTGTTTTCTGGTCAACAGTTAATTATGTTAAGCTTTGGTAAAAGCTGGTATCTCAAAAACGGCTCTAAAGATTTTCTTGAAAGTTGTTACTAAATCCCATTTTAGATATCCTTTCTGATGCTTTACTTGGTTATCGCAGAAAAATGAATAGTGATCCTGATCTGATAAATCATTTTTAGATCTCGGAAATTGGTGTTAATAAGTAAATAAATAAAAAACTCTACAATTTTCATTTCATTTCTGTTTCTTTGTGTAAATCGTTGTGTAAACTCTGTTTTATGTTTTTACACGTGTATTATCTTTCTCTTACCGGAAACATTTTAGGTCTATTTCATTAGGTCAATTCTATGTCTTCTGATAACATTACCTCTTAAAAGTGCATATAATACGTGTAATAGTGGGTAATGGAAGTCGTGTAGTTGTTTCACACCATATTTTTTTTTAAGGTGTAATTTAATTCTTTAAGTGCGAAAATTATGATATTCGATCTTATCTGACACTTTAATGATTTTTACATAATAATATTTTGGTTGAAATTGACTTAATTGTTAAGGTGTAAACAAATGCTTTAGATATACGAAAACATACACCATCTCTTACATATATAGTGAAAAAAAAAAAAAAAAAAAAAAGCTATCCAAAAAGAGACGTTCATTATTTAAAAGTTATTATAGATAATGAGATGGTTTAAAACGCGTTTCGTGTAGAAGCACGTAAAATTTACAATGATATGTGTTTCATGTGTGATTCGTAATTATTTACAATGTGATGGAGCCGCATGTCTTAATTGATAGTCACAGATTCAAACGCATTTATCGCTATTGACTGTATTTCTGTATCGATGTTCGCAATAAAATCAGTGCGTGTGCTTAGGTTTTTTTTATCTCAAACACTCTGTCATTAACTTAACTTACAGAAAAAAAATATCATGGATAGGTATCCGCTGTGTAAGGAATTCAATAATTGCTTTCCCTGTAAACATTTTTTTGTAACGCGAGAAAGGCAAAAACTAGATAAAGAAACATTAATTTATGATTACATTTATCGTTTGCCGAAGTACAAATCCGACATCTTCTATATCTGCTCTTGATTACGTGTGTTGGTGTTCGAGTTAATATCCAATGACTATACTAGGGAACTGGACCTAAAGGTGATGCCCTCTGTGGGTGGTCTTAAAAGTGGTCCTAGCTCGTATTTACGCGAGTTTCATAGAAAACCACTGAAAAAACCGAACGGCTAGAAAGACGAGCGCGACCTGGAATTGAATCCGGCACTTCTGGTCTTCCATGTTCGAGAGCAGATGCTGCCGGTGTCTGCTCTTGAATTTTCGTGACTTCACCTGCAATAGACATACAAATACATCTTGTTAATTTAATATATATATATATATATATATATATAGGCATCCTGTGTATCAATAATACTAAGACTTAGATGTAAACTTTTACTATAAGTGATACCAGTATTTTTAAAATGGGTGCATTTTGGTCTAAATTTGCATAGAATACATTTAGAAGTTAACTTATATTTTAAAAGCAATTTTTATACTAATTCTACTTAAAAATGTGAAAGTTTTATTTAGGGATGCCATAATAATACGAAATTGAAATATAATTTAAAAGGGACGTGACGTAATACTGTATATAAATCTGTATAAAAAAAATTCTTTGTTTTAAACATACCGATGTTATTTTGCCGTGTGAAAAATGTGATTTTGTTCATATAGATAAAGCATGTCGACTTTTTTTTTTTTTTTTTTTTTTTTTGTAATGCCCTGTTTGGCCTTTTACTATAGTGTGAATATCACACGCGGTTTTTTATATCCAATTTGAATATTTCATCTTCTTTTACAAGTACTCTTATTCTAGTACTCTTCTTTTCATTCATATGCGTAAGAAGTGACATTGTGTTTACTCTAAACAGTTCATGAGTTTTCCTTTAACTGCACCTTCCAAAATTTACTTCTATTGCAGCCCTTTTATAATCTTCGAAAATTGATTTAGCTCTTTCTGTATGCCTTTCGTAATTTCGCACCATTTTGTTTTTTCTGAAATATAAAAACATGCATTAAAAATCATGCCGGGGCAAGTAGTGACACTATCACAACGTGCCTCCAACACTTCGTCACAACTAGCCCCGCGTTATACCGTTTTGAATTTTATTCATTATTTTTCGAAAGATTGTCACGTTTAAGAAATTAAATACACAGAATAACAGCTCAAGATATAAATATTCAAATAATGTTAAGGATGTTTATATACCTCACGATTCCTCGTGGGAATGATGATTTTAATGTAAGTCACAAAATTTACTTTTGCAATACAAAACACGATAAATAATTTTATCTCGAAAACAACGCAACGCTATGCTTCCAAACATACACAGCACACTTCAATATTCAACCTGTTCACTCACATAACGTGACAGGTTTTACAAACTATCGGCTCATTCAGAAAGCTCTATGGCACTACTTGACCCGTGGCACAACTAACCCCGGTCTCCCCTAGTTTGTGTAATGTTTGCGGATGACAAGATTGAACAAACCGATGACGTTACGCAAGCGCAGAAAGAACGAAGCTGATAAAATATAAAAATTCATTGTAGCTTCTAACCCTTATTTTAATAAAATTATAGCATACAACGCGCACATATGCGTACAAAGCATTCATATGAATCCTTTGCGCAAACAACAAAACAACACAACGCGTACAAAGCATTCATATGAATAACATATTTTAATTTCATTAAGCATTGTGCAAAATAAAGTTATTAAAATTTGGTTTATAGAAATACAACTCATACAACATAATGCTTTTAAATACTTTTGGGTATCCCTGTATACAAACCATTGATAGTATTTACTCCATTGTTAAGGGGAAACATCCTATGATGAACTTGAATAACATAATTCAATTTCGTTAAGATTTGTGTAAAGAAAAGTTTTTAAAATATGATTTAAACAAATACCTCTTATAGAACACAATGCTTTGGAACACTTTAAAGTGTCTGTGTATCAGTATGGAGTGAATACTAGTAGATATATTCACTCAGTTTTCAATAGGGAACATACGATAGGGAACTTGAATAACATATATCAGTTTCAAGAAATTCCATGAATATTTACCGGAGTTAGAGCGCGGACAGACAGACAGACGGACAAACATACTACCCGAAGTTATTAACACTTTTTAAACTTGTTGGAAAGTGCTAAAATTAGCATGTTGGGTAATTTCAAAACTTTCTTATACTTCTGCCTATACGAATCCACGCAGTATAATTTATTTATTAAAATTATTATTTATCACAATTATTTTTTATGATGAATGAATACGATATTCATCTCAGAGAAGCATAATCTCTAAATGTCTAAAGAAAATCGATTTTATGTTCTACAGACGACATCTTGAAAATTGTTTTTATTCAAAGATTTTTTTTTTTTTTTTTTTGTAAAAATGAAAAATACAGATAAATATGTTGTAAATTTTCATAGATCTATGGTTTAACAATACGTTTTAAAGGTATTGATGAGTTCTTTTAAACGATATCTATATTAAAAATATACACTCCATAGGATGAGCGATGCTCAAGAAAAAAAAAATCCGAGTAATGCATTAGTGTTATAAGTATTATTAATTTTTTAATAATAATTCTTTAAAAATAATTATCTTTGTTCACATTTATACGAATTTTTTACTGTACAACTATATTAAAAATGTAGATAAAACGGGATGGTAACACCACCTGTTGTGCGATTTTCCTCAAAAGTCGATAGGTTCTAATTTATGTCATAGTGCAACCATGAATAAGTTTATATGAAACTCTGTGAAGTAGTACCGAGTTGCAAATACTACAAACTGTTTGTCACATACACACATACATACCGACAGACATTTTCTAAAGATGGTCAAATCGTGTTCTAGATCTCTCAAATCGTGTAAATATGCTATAAAATGACGAGAATTTTTACGAAACTATAATGTTTTCTATTGACTATAGAAAAAGCAAAGTAAAGGCATATTGAAAAAATTTTTTTTCTTTATGAAATCAGTTTTAAAATCAAATCAATTTTAATATGAAATCAATTTAGTATATTAAAATTATTAAAATTATTTAGTGTATTGAAATTTTGTTTACTTAATAAATGATTTGAATTCTTCCACATGTGAACAAAAAACAAACGTAAAAATAAATAAATAAATAAATAAATAAATAAAGTAAATAAATTTTTCAGAGAATGAAATATTTCCTTATATGGAGAAGGATGAAATCATACGTTTGTGATATTTTTTTCAGTGATAAATTATAGAAAAGAGTTTAGTCTGAATAGTAGAAAATTTCAAAATCAAATGGTTTTCAGCTTATAATATTTTACTTCAATATTGAACGCTTTCGTAGGAGATGAAACAACTTCAAAAAATTCTCCAGGAGCAATACAAAGAGACTTGAAAAAAAATATATATATATAAAAAATCATTTCCGTATAAGCAAAAGTGAAATCAAAAGTATGTAGGAGTCATAAAGAATTTCCAAATATTCAATTTATTTTGATTTTGAAGTTAAAATGTTGATTATGAATTGAAGTTTGTTTCGTTAGATTTAAGATTTACAAACAGTTTCCTTTCGTTTTATTTATTACTTTTATCTCTTTTTATTGTTCTTATTTTTAGATTTATTTAATTATTTAATGCTATTACTTCTTTAGAGAGCTATATTTTTATGAATATTGTTAAAAGAAAAAATATATATTTGAAATTAAAGTTGAAATATTTTGTGTTGAATTTAGATTTTAGCTTTTTATTTCTGGTTTTATTCGAAATTGGTACTGTATAATTGTCAATATTAATCAATCTCGAAAAAAGGAATATAATTCAAACTACATAACAGTTAACAAAACATTGCTTTAGTCTTTATCAGTTAATCTGCCATTTCTTAGAATTAATTTGTCGATAATTCATATAGGTAAATTTACTAAAGTTTTATTATTATTATTATTATTTAAATACTTGAAGGGAATAGCACTGGGTAATGTCAATCTTACATTTTTTGCACTGCTATTTGACGTACTTCTTGTAAACCCCCCCCCCCCCCCAGTTCCATCATAATTTGCACTATTTTTACTTTAGAATTTTAAATAAATTTACGTTATTGTCCAATCTCTAAGTTCAACACTCAGTGTGTGAACTTTATTTGTTCACGAATTTTTGAATCCTTATCTAAGAAAAACATAATATATATACTATGTATATATATATATATGCATTTTAATATAGAATGAACTATTATTAACAACATAATATTTGAATTTTCTACTTAAAATATATTTCAAGTAATTTTCATTAGAGATTTCTGTCCAAATGTATAAAATAAAAAATCTGGTGTGAAACAACCACACGACTTCCATTACCCACTATTACACGTATTATATGCATTTTTGGGAGATAATGTGATCAGAAAATATAAAAGTGACCTAAAGAAGTAGAAACATAAAATTTTCACAATAAGAGAAATTTTATACACATATAAGACATATAAAACGAAGCTTACATATAGCGAGGTAAAAAATTCTAGAGTAATTTTTTGAAACCCAAATTTCCGAGATCTGAAGATGACCTACCTAAGCAGGATGACTGTTAATTTTCCTCTAATAACCACGTAATGTATAAAATAAATGGATTTATGCAACACTTTACAAGAAAATCGTTAGAGCCGTTTTTGAGATACCAGCTTTTACAAAAAATCATTTATTGACCGGAAAACAATAATTACATACAAAAGGATATTTAAAAGTGAGTTAAAATGGCGAGTTTGAATAAAATCCGTACAGCCGTTTTTAAAGGAACGCGCTTGCGAGACCTGAAATTCATCTATTTATACACGACACCTATCAATTTTCTTGAGCTAACCAACTATGTCATTCGAAAGGACGTCTAATAGAGAGTTTATATAGCAAATTTGAAAAAACGTCGTTAGAGCCGTTTTTGAGATACGGGCTTACGGTCCCACATCCGGTTTCCGATGCCCCAATTCCGGTTTTTCAATTTTCACCAAAGTATGGATAATTCATCTGTACACCATACCTGTCTCAATCTTGCAGTTTTGTAGTTCTATCGTTATTAGTTTCAGAGATATGATAGCCAGAAGATTCCGCACATACATACATACCACACACACACACTGAGCAATAGCCAAATACCACTTTTTTTGGACTCAGGGGACTTAAGACGTGTACATCAGGTGAAATCTCGATATCGAATTTTTGGACCAAATACAATATTTCCATTACCTTTGGTAGTAGGTAACGGAAGAAAAAATTCAATGTAAAGGCGCCTTTTTGTATTTTTCAATAACTTGCTACTGAATAAATTAAATAATCGATTGGCTGTCATCTGTGTTACAATTTGTACTGCTACCTGAACCGCTTATACCTTTATACACATTAGTACCTTTAGCTCAAGAAATTTTTAAAGTAATTTCCATTACTGTTCAAATCAACAAAATCAAGATTTTATCACCTACTAGCAGGTTTCGTTGCTTCGCTGGTCACTGTATTTAAGTGGGGGGGGGAGAGAATAACTATTTTTACATTATAAATAAATAAAATAAATGAAATAAAATAAATAAATTCCTTAGAAACTTCTTGAAAACTTACTTTTATAAATTTTTAACTTTTTTTGCTTATTCTTACATAAAATAGTAAACACTATCGGGAGATATGACGAATTATATGAACTGCGTAATCAAACATCTTAAGTTAGAATCACACGTAACATTTATTCCATGTCAAACAAAATAAATACAAACTTTCATAAAAAAAAATAGATAGCACGAATACTGTTTAAAATGAAGTACATTATCTCTTGCAGGTGAGAACACAGAAATACAAGATCAATTTGGCACTGGTGTTCGGTTCCGATTGTCTACACCAGGGTCATAAGCATGCATAAAGCACCGTTTATGGGTAAGAAGGGGGAGGTGAGGGTTCCAAGGTGTATTAGCCCATATGAATGTGAGTTTAAAAGAAAACCACGAAATTTTCTAAACGAATAGGCTAGTGAATGCGACATCATCACCATCCTGTTAGTAGCTATAAGAGCAAAGCTTCTAGGCTTTTGTTTTCGTTAAAAAATTCGGATATATAACAAGTTATTCATGAAGAATAAGAACTGAATAAGCAAACATTGTATGCTGAAAAAATACTTAACCATTGATTCGTCGTGAAATAATAAAACACGATTCTTCATCAGCCGAAAAGCTGTAGGTACGAGTGAATGGGAAAGCTACTATGCACAAAATAAAAGTGGCAATATTTAAAAAATATCTATTTATGTTATTTAAATATACACTAAAAGACAAAAAAAAAAAAAAGAAAAAGAAAAAAGCCGCACTGCAGAAAAAATGACTTATACCTTTTTTATTTGTAATAACTTTAAAATTAATGTTTTAAACAAATAAAACTATTTTGTTTGCATAATACCAAAGGGGGATGAAATGATACCTATGTACATTTTCGATTTAATAATTCACTTTATTGCACTTTACGAAGTACTTTTTAAAAATATGCATAAAACTTTCTTTTTGATGCAATAACCATACACTTTGTATTCTATTATGATTTAGTATGCGAAATAAACAAGTTATATTTTAATATATGAAATAAAACTATTTATTTGTCAGATCTAAGCAACTTTTTATTAAAAATATGTATTCTGCATTGGGTTAATTCCATCTTTATATGTAATTACTGTTTTAATGAGCAATGGCATAGCTTTATACAGTGTTTTAATATAAATCTCAGAAATGTCAATGTGCCAAATATCACAAACAATTTTTTTTAGTTCTGGCAGAGTTATAGGCTGCAAATTTCGAATCCTCTCCCCTCTCCTCGCCTTTTTATAGACGAAACATTTTCAAGCAGATTGCGATTAGGACTATTTCCATGTCTGGTAAAGAAGAAATTCTAGTATAATCCTTTGTTGAATTTAACTTAAAGTAAAAAAAGTTATGATTATTTACATAATTATAGGTTCTCATGGGAATGGATAGGAAATTTTGACAATTTGAAGTGAATAAACGTACCACAGGTGCTTTATCATCTTGAAATGGTGTTTGCGGAAATGTTCAAGATACATTCAAAATAGTCGGTCAGGCACCACTTTTATGAAGATTGTGTTTTATTTCGAGTTAATTGATCCCGTGAGCATAAAAATTTGCACGACTGTTTGAAAAGTTATGCACCTCCGTACCATAATGTACGGAGAATGTGTCACTATTTTAAAAGTGCGATTTTCATTAATTCGGTCACATTTTCGTTGTCAGATCTATTTGTTTTCTTTAACTCGAAATAAGTTAAATTTGACTCATAAAAGAGAACCAGTTCAGCCCAATAATTAACTAATCGTCTTTTAATTTTTTTTTTAGCCTACTGAGGTCTTGCTTTCCTATTTCTCTTCACTAAGAATGAAATTTTTTTCAAACTTTCTGTCATTTAAACCTGCTTTGTTTTATAACTGCTGTACTGTAGTTAAAGAAATTATGCTGCTAAGCACTTTTTCTGAATATCTTTTATGTTCTAAATGTAATACAAACCGATTTTTATAAGCAATGGCTTTTTAACTTACGGTCATTTCGCTTGGATGAGCAACATGGCCGCCTAAAATCAAATTTCCAGTTTAAACTGCCAAAAAATTATATATCTTGCTAAAACCCCTTTTACCAATATTTCGTTAACATTTAATTATTTTGCCAACTCACGTATTAAAATATTTTTTTGATTTTCATTCCAAAATTTATACTTTTTTGTGGCATCATTAACTGCCTTATTCTTACCATTTTTGAAATAATTTCTAAAATTACAATTTTACTGACAATTGCATTTTGTTTTTAACACTGGACTCAAAGCTAAAGTGTATGTGGAGGACCACATAATAAAATCTGTTCGAAAATTTGCTTTTTAAACGATAAAATTGGCGGTTGTAGTAGGCGAAAAGGAATATATCCAAGTGCGGCTTTTTTTTTGTCGCTTAGTGTATATATTATCTGCTTATTTTATTTTTATTTTTCTAATAAAAGGGTGTGCTTAATTATTTCGACCCCAAACAAAACGTTTCATGTTCGGGCGTATACAATAGTATTGCATTACAAAGTTTTTACTTTTCGAGTTTTCTGTTTTCTTCAACCGTTGATGCAGGGTAATACTTAAGCGTAAACAAACTTCTAGGAAGAATAGGTTACTCAAATGTGACTTGAAATTTAAAGGCGAGTTTGGCAAAAAGTTCACATGCCACAGAATGTACTCGACACAAATCAGCCTACAAGCTGTCATTCTTCATCAGGCTTCACAGCGGCCTAGAATGTGATCACACACATTCTGATGATCCAGTAAAATGGCAGTCCAAGAACTTGGCAACTATTACCGATGTATTTGATGCCCAAATATACTTTTAAGTGTTACTGGATTTTTGGTGTAATAAGTGGAGCCAAATAAATCTGGAATCGGATTGAGCGGTCCATCGGCCCTTTTTAGCTGAATCGTTGTGCAATCGAACTTCCTGAGAACATCCTTTACCGTATAATAAATGCATTTCCATGGCGTTGTTATGTAATTCAAAATTACCTTTGAATAACCTACACAAATAATAAATTTTTAAAGACTAAAGCGAATCTATCTGTATATAACTGGCAGATTAACCAAATATTTACCAAGAAATATGAAATGTTTTATTTCATTTCCTTTTATGTTTTAAAGTAAATAAAAAAATATTGGGTTTTATATGCTCTTAACTAAAAAAAGATTTATTAAATGTCAAATCGGAAGGATTTATTTCATTCTCCATCTCAGAATATTTCCTCTCTTGCTTAATGATCCTTCTTTTGAAGATAAATTGCATCTGCGATAAATCTATTATTTTAGTCACCTTCTGGTTCCTTCTTTCTTCTTTTTTTTTTTTTTGTTTTAATTTTCCTGAACCCTATTCTGGGAAAAAATCGCTCGGAAAGTTTAAACCTACGAAAGAGATCATTACTCAATGAATTTTAAATCTGGTAACAGGTTACCTAAATGTTAGATAAATTGCTGAATATCCTAACTTTAATCATATTTTGATGTGCTGAACTCAGCGTTATTTTTCACTGATTGAAATTTGACTCTCTTATACTTTGACATTTTTACTTAATCATCGTCGGAAAATAGTTTACGAATAATAGAAAATTTAAAAAGGAATTTCATATTTGATACTTATATTTTCTAGTTTGGAGTTTAAAAATAGTTAATGAAATTATCAGATGAACAGTCTCCGATTATCTTATTCGTTATTTTGTTGATATTGAGGATTTTTGAGGGTTAAAAAATTATAATAGGTTAAACATTCTGTTATATTACATGAACTAATCTTAAATTAGTATTTTTTAAAAGCAAATAAACTCAAAATAAAGGTAAAATTAATTAAAACAACCGACTTTTCGGTAAAGTAAAAAATGAGTAAACATGTGATGCTTTTGCTTCTTAATAATATTAGTAATAAACCATCTGCAGTTTTTATTGTAAAACACAGCACTGGGATGATCATGTTTGTTGTTAGACTTAAAAATAATTTGTCCACACGACAACTTTTGAAATTCTGAATTAATTCGGACTAAATTTGTACAGTAGACTTATCTCACAAATGCATCTGATATATTTTTTTGCCAACTTGGTCCACCATGTTTTTTCAAAGCGCCGGCCACTTCAAAATTTCAAATTCGCATAAAAAGGTGTTTATGAACCGATTTTCTTAAAACTCCATATGTACATAGCCCCCATTAATGTTTCTACAAAGTCCATTAATAATTTATAGCTGCCGTTTTGTTTAAATATGGTGGCTACTTTATAAGAAAAAAGAGAGAGAGAAATCAACCTACCCTTCTAAATGAGCCGGAAGAACTTTTTTTTAAGTTTATTGTAAGTATCTAATAACTTCATGATATTTTTATTTAATAAAGGAGAAATGTCCATTTTTTCTTGTTGATTTTTTCTCTCATTTTTTTTTTCGATTGTTTTTTTAGAAAATTGACGTGATGTAATTACCTCTAAATAGAAGATTGAAAAAATAGGCAAACATGATAATTAATTTTTTAGTGCTAGAGGCCTATTTCAGTCGGTACAGTTGTCGAATTTTTATAATACACTCTTAATAGTGCTAAGGGCCTATTTCAGTCGGTTTATTGAATGGGGATTTATTGAATGAAGTCTCCCCAAGGCACAACTTTGACATGAGTCCCCCCCCAGGCCCAACTTTGACATGAGTCCCCCCCAAGGTACCCCTATTTCAGTCGGTACAGCGTTGTCGAATTTTTATACGTCACTCTTAATAGTGCTAAGGGCCTATTTCAGTCGGTTTATTGAATGGGGATTTATTGAATGAAGTCCCCCCAAGGCACAACTTTGACATGAGTCCCCCCCCAGGCACAACTTTGACATGAGTCCCCCCCCCCCAAGGTACCTCTATTTCAGTCGGTACAGCGTTGTCGAATTTTTATAATACACTCTTAATAGTGCTAAGGGCCTATTTCAGTCGGTTTATTGAATGGGGATTTATTGAATGAAGTCCCCCCAAGGCCCAACTTTGACATGAGTCCCCCCCAGGCCCAACTTTGACATGAGTCCCCCCCCAAGGTACAACTTTGACATAAGTCCCCCCAAGGCCCAACTTTGACATGAGTCCCCCGCCAGCCCAACTTTAACATGAGTCCCCCAAAGGCCCAACTTTGACATGAGTCCCCCCCCCAAGGTACAACTTTGACATGAGTCCCCCCGAAGGCACACCTCCCCCTCATTGGGAAAAAGAGAAAAAACGTTGTTTTGCGGCTATAAGACAGTTTGGACTTCCAACGTTATTTGTTACAATATCTGCAGCTGAAACACATTGGTTTGATTTAATAAAAACTTTATCATGGAATTTAGATCGTCACGAATTAACTAAAGAAGAATCTGTCGATATTAACAAGTTTAGCAGTAGGCCTCTGGCACTAAATTAAAATCTGTCAATGTCAGATTTTCATGTTTTTTTTTTTTTTTTTTTTTTGTTTTTTTTTTAAGCAAAAGGGATCTCCTTTCCACTATGTTGTAACAGTGAACGAGTTCCTTGACATTAATTTATCCAGTGTGTTGTTAAGTCGCGGAGGGCTAGTAGAATGGCCATTGTTATTACCAGACTTCAGCGTCAATGAACTTCTCTTCTGGGATGTAGTTAAAGTTGAATTATTTTTGAGGAAACTAAGCACTGCTATTAATATAACTAATTTCACAAGAGACGTTTTTCAAGAAATGAATAACAATAAAAACCTTCATTCCAGTTTAAGTTTGAACGTAAAAACTAGACTGCAGGAATGTGTAAATACTGAAAGCTGGAAATTCGCAAATCTCAGATAATATACTTAATTGTAAAAATTATATCATTTTGATTGTGAACCCTTAAAATTTATCCATAATCAATATCTCATTATAAAATGCATTAAGAAAACAAGAACTTTTGTAATTGCATGTTTGCTATTGCATTCCCGTGTATTCATCATAATTTGTAACAATCCTGTTAATTTAAAGATTAAAAGAATTATTAAAAGTATTAATATATATAATGACCCTCATCTGTCATGAACGAATCCGGTTAGTACCGCCTCAAAACTGAAACTTTTGGCAGCCATTATTATTATTATTATTATTATTTTTTTTTTTTCTGTTTGTTCAACTTACGAAAACATACATATAATATATTTTGTATCACACCTATTCTTATTTCCTTTAATACCTTGAAAAACTATTCAATTGGAATGTTTAAAGGTATATAAGTTAAATATAACGGATCACTGGCTATTATAAACAACAGAATTCCTGATAAAAACAAACCAAAACGGTTGCCATTCAGAAAATACAAATTCCAAGTGGACGACTCTTTAATTCCGAATGAATGACTCTTTAACCGATTTATTAAAAAAAAAAAAAAAAAAAAAAAAACTCTTAAAATATTTCAGGAACATATTAAAGCCTTAAAACTCTTAAAATATTTGTAGAAACATATTTAAAGCCTTTAATTATTTTTATCAAGCTTCATTTTTTTTTCCCCACTATAAGATATAATATGCTTTCACGGACAATAAATAAATAAATAAATAAATAAATAAAAATAATAAAACATTAAATTAGCTCGTGCATATGAGAAAATGACATCTATAAAATAATAATAATAATAATTTTAAAGTTGTCGAAGAGATAAATAGAATGTGACATTTTCGCACGGAATGATCATTTTTCAACTTTGTGCAGCGATTTTCTTTTTAAAGAAATGCTGTGTATTTCTTTAATTGATATTTCATATATATCTTAACACTTTTGCGACCGCTGACGTAGATTCACGTCATTTGGATATATGTAACTCTACCAGTGGGCGTTTCTTTCAGGGTTTTTATGTTACTTATTTCTGAAGAATATACCCAGTATTCAAATTTGTACAGTCAAATGTAATATTGTTGCGTGCTCGGGAGTTCGTAAGTTGTCCGAGAATGAAAGGCGAGGCTTGCAAAAATCCAGTAATTTATTCACAGAAAGTTCCGGAAAAATTCAGGTCTATAAACCAAGCATCAGCTTCAATTCAACCAGTAAACACAGCTTAATTAACAACTGTCAACTGTAAATCCACAGTACTAACTGTATAGCAATAGCACTTAAAGCAAGATTCATTCAAAGAGGTTTAGAACTCCTTCAAATGCAATGCAAGCATTAGCGAAACTGCCTGACTCTGATTTCAGACTGAACTGAACTGACTGCCTTGGCGAAAAAAGCAGTCCTTGTGTACCCCTGTAGAAAAGTGTGGAATGTTCCAGAAATTTCTGTATCTCCTCAGCCAATCATATTTCAGCGTTCATATTTGGTATATCACTAATAAAGATTTTCTCGCCAAGGTCACCAAAAAAATGGCCAAGTAGGGAAAAAGTCGCCAAATTTGGTGCCAAATCCATTACCTGCCTTATTGGAGATTTCTAATGCGTTTTTAAGGGAAAATTACGCTTTCTTACTCTTATAATAATATAATATGCATTATTTTAACGCTAAAACAACTAGAAATGCCGAAAATTAACATTTTAACGACTTACTAAGCCTCTTTGAAAGAATTTCTTCAAAAATGAATACAATTAATTACAAACTCGCAACAATGTGGATATAAATAATTTGATTAGGAAGAATTATAATAATAATAATGACCCTCCTCTGTCAGGAACGATTCCGGTTTAGACCGCTTCAAAACAGAGACTTTTGGTAGCCTTTTTTTTTATATTTTTTTTTTAGAAATGCTATGTATTTTTATTTCTATTTTATTTTTTTTAAATCTGCATAAATGTTTCGTCATTAGAAAGATCTTTCAAAATTGAACATTTTTTGTGCTTACACTTTTCCCTTAATCTCAATATGTAAAAGGATTTCAACGAAAGTTTATAACTACCATTGCAATTCTAAAGTACCCATGGAGGATAAAATTAAAATGTAGTATAAAATTCAGTCATAAAAATTATGGACTAATAGTTATTACGTCATTTTCTTGCAATCATGATAATGTACTTATCTGATATAAACAAACAGTTGATTGTGACGTCATATTTATCAAATTAGTTAAAATAAATAACGTTACAAATAAGGTACGTAAGGTTACTTTGTTACAAATATGGTACACTTTCACTTGGTACCTTATTTGTAACGAAGTTTTGATTAAATATTTTAGATTTAATTAAAATATGAAAATAATTTCAAAATTGGACATTTAAATTTATGATTGTTGCCAAAAAAAAAATTACCAGTTATTGTTATATGTATATATATATATATTGAGGGGGGGAGCATAAGATAAAATAATGTTTTCACGCGAAAAATTAAAAAATAAAAAACATTAAATTTGCCCATGCATATAAAAAATACTTATTAAAACGAGTCGAAGAAGGAAGCGAAATAAGTACTGAGTTATATTACGATAAATACGATATATAATATACGTTATGTTAGACCTATCGTCCAGGGTTAGGAGGTATTTTCGTTAAAATAAATAGTTTGTTCGTTCGGCGCAACTTTCACATTAGCTCCGTCAGGTACAACTTTCATATTAGTCCCGTTAGGTGCAACTTGCACATTAGTCCCATTTAAATATAGTGTCCAGCGAAGCTTGCAAAGCCTTCGTTGATTCACCACCTTAACTGATTTCACATTCCGTCATTTTTGACGGGGTTATGTACTAGTTTTTAATAAACCTACTCTATATTTTATAAAAATATATATGATAATGAAGTGGGAAATATGTAATTAAATAGACTAGTATTAATTAGTTAGACTAGTATTAATAACAATTAATTAGACTATAATTAATTAGACTATAATTAGTTAGACTATAATTAATTAGACTAGTATTGTTTATAAAACATTCGTAATTATCATTTATGGAAGACTTTTGAAAAAAAAAAATAATAATCGCAGTTCATCCTTTTTGAAAAAGAAACTTGTATAATTTGTAAAGTTTTTTGTAGGGCACCACGGTATTTCACAAGAATATTAAGATAAAGCGAAATGCAGTAAAAATCGGGAATCTAATGTTCACATATTATAATTATTATAATTATTGTTTTATAATCGAGAGTTTTAAAACAGAATTAAGATTAAATGCAAAAGACGTAGAAGGGATATTTCTTTATTGATATTTTCCCTAAAATTTAAAATTGTAAACTTCCTAACTTTAAAATATAGAATACCTTTTCACAATATCTTAACAAAATTACATTTTACCTAAATAAATATATAAAGGAAGAGTAACAGAGACGTTAGAGCATAGACTTGTTTTTAATTTAATGAACTGTTCATACAGCACATTTTATCTCTACAGTCGGCAACAAAATTATTCGAGCTCTAGCAATAATTCCTACAAAAAAAAAAAAAAAAAAAAAAAAAAAAAAATCTGTTGTGAAACAACCACACGACTTCCATTACCCACTATTACACGCATTATATGTATTTTTTAGGCGATAATGTGATCAGAAGATATAAAATTGACCTAAGGAAGTAGAAACCTAAAATTTTTCCGGTAAGAGAAACTTTATGAACGGATAAAGACATATAAAACAAAGTTTACATTGCGAGTTAAAAAATAAGAAGAAATAATTGGTAGAGTTATTTTTTAAAACACCAATTTTAGAGATCTAAAACTGATCTACCTAAGCATGATGACTGTTAATTTGCCTGTAAAAGCCACGTAATATATGTGAGAAAGGATATCTAAAATGGATCTATATTAGAGGTGAGTTCGGGCTCTATTTTGGCAATAAGAGTCCGCCCGGGCCCGAAACGTTCTTGAACTGAGCCCGTCCGAGCCCGAAAAGTTTTGTGTGATCAGAGCCCGAGCCCGATAATGAAAGTGGTACGCTACGCAACGCAAACACAATAGTAAAATTAAATAAATTTTTTTTTCAGATTAATTTTCTTATTATCAGTCCTCTTTTTAACTAACTGTAAATGTTATTATAACAATTTATAATGTCTGCGTCTCTGTATACATGTATATATTTCTCTGTATAATATATATTTATAGTGCAACCCATTGTTTACAACGCGCCTGTCGGGGGACAAAAAAAAAAAAAAAAAAAAAAAAAAAAAAAAAGCCCGATTTAACCGAATGAGTGATATAATGAAGCCCAATATAACGAATAAGAAAGGATTACTGTATAACATTATGACATTCTGATAATATGCATCCCGGTGAAAAAAAGTTCTATTTAGAAAAAGGAAAATCAAAACTACTAAGGTTTGCAAGATTATTTTGCGATTTATAATATCTATTTAAAACTAACTTTACAAGTAACTGCAAAATATTTTCTTTACGAAAGACACAGCATGTTTATTTCCCATAGAGCAACTGCCAGTTTTTTTTTTTCGCATTTTCTAGTTAGTGAAGTATAAAATAAACGGGACTTTTAGCTTGAATCCGAGCCCGCCCGGAGCCCAAAGACTTGCGTGAGATTTGAGCCCGATCGGGCCCGGGCTCGGTCTGAGTACGTCTCATCTCTAATCTATATAACAATTTTCTAGAAAATCGTTAGAGCCGTTTTTGAGATACAAACATTTACCAAAACTTGGCGTACTCAATTATTGACCGAAAAAAAAAATAATTACATAAAAAAGAATACTTAAAAGGGAGTTAATGGCGAGTTTGGAAAAAAGAAAAAAAAAATCCGTACAACCGTTTTTAAAAAAACGCCTTTGCGAAGCCTGAAATTGAGCTATTTATACAGTACGCCTATCAATTTTCCTGAACTAACTAACTATATCATTCGAAAGGACATCTAACAGAGAGTTTATATAGCAACCTTTAAGAAAATCGTTAGAGACGTTTTTAAGATATGGACTCAGGGTCCCATTTCTGGTTTCTGATGTCCCTCTTCCGATTTTCCAATTTTCACCAAAACTCGGAAAATGCATCTGTGCACCAGACCTGTCTCAATTCTGAAGTTTCATAGTTCTATCTTTATTAGTTTAAGAGATATAATAGCCAGAATATTCTCCACACACACACACGCGCGCACACACACACGCACACACACACACACACACACACACACACACACACACACACACTGACCAATTGCAAAAAACTACTTTTTTTTGACTCAGGAGACCTTAAAACGTATAAATCAGGTGAAAAATCGATATTGAATTTTTGGATCGAATACAATACTTCTATTACCTACGGTAGTCGGGGAATGGAAGTAAAAATATACACTTAATGCCGCTTTGTTAAATAAATCCTTGTCGAGTTATGTTCTTAGACAGTTTTTGCACTGTGTTACAATCAGTTTTATTTTTGTTGTGTTGGTATTAGCATGTATCTATTAAATGCTAAAATTTTATGGTTAAATTTTATTATGATATCTATCATTTATATATATAATCTAAATCATTTATTTAATGAAGATTTTTTCGTATCAAATGTAAAATTAATTTATTAAGAATAAGATAGATCTGCACAATAAAATTTAATTAAACAGCAAACATTCATAAAAAGATAAAATAAGAAATAATATATTTTACATCATTTAGCAAATCTCGACGCTACAATTTTAATATTTTTTTTTTTTTTTTTACGAAAATATTCACTGTTATAGTAAAAGAACACTTATCTTGAAAATACAGCTATTACACTAATGACTAGCATTAGCATTTTTTCTAGTTAACTTCATGCCAAAAAGTATAGTTGCAAAAAAATAAAAGCCTCGGATAAAGCTAAAAACCGGGAGTGATGTCATTTGTCATTGCAACGTTAGAAAAAGAATGAAAAAAAAAAAAAGCAAAATACAAACCTTTCTGAAGAAAAGATCAAAGACCCTCATTGATGAATGTTCATGTTTATAAATTTGCTGTAATATTATTTTAATATACAACGTATGTGCATAAATTTAGCAATAAAAGTGTATTTAAAATCTAACAAGTTAAAATGGCGAAAAGTATATTTAAGGTATAAGGCTGCTTTAACTTGTTTTGAGTTACTTGTTTAATATTTAATTAAATTGTTTTATATATAATTTCTTTATGGAATATGTTGGCATGTGTTATTGCTTAAGACTTTTTTTTTTTTCTTTTTTCGGTTTAAAAAAATATTTAAATATTTTTCAGTTAATTCTTTTTGAGGCACTTACATAAATACATAAATTTGACAATGTAAGTACATTTTAAATATTTAAAATTAAGTAAATAATTTGGTGTGTCACTCACACGACCTTCTCTTACCCTGAAATTTAATACCATAACTACGGGTTGGAGATTAAGGGTTAAGATAACGAGTACTGCTATGTAAACCTATGTTAGAACAATTCAACTTAGGCTTCAGAACAGCTTTATTTGACAAATAATTCTATGTGGGGGTGAATAACCCACTGTTTCATTTTTGTATCATCATTTATATAGAATTCAAATCTGTTATTAAGTTCAAAAGTTCATTTAAAATTATTCAGACAACTTTTTCACGCATAATTCCTTGAAACTTTTCAATCTTGAACAAACTTTTCTAGTGATAAGCGTATTAAATTCAACATTGGGATCGTCTGAAACTATAAGTTCATTTAAAATTATTCAGATAACATTTCCACGCATAATTCCTTAAAACGTATCAATCTTGAACAAACATTTCTAGTAACAAACGTATTAAATTCAACATACTACAATATTTGGATCGCTTGAAATTATTTATTTTTGATTTACTCACACAGACAAAGATCAAACATTAAAAACTTGACAGGAAGATCAAGCCGTGTAAATATACAAAAAAAAAAAAAAAAAAAAGCTATGATTATTTAGCTTAAAAAGTACATTATTTACCATATGGCTATAATGAATTCATTTCAATTCCTGAGGAACTTTCTTGACCATTGGAAAATATAATAATAAAGCACTTCCATTAACAAATAAAAAAGAATGTTATTGCTCAAACATTGACAGACCTGTATATATACTGAAAGTTATGTACACATCACATGGTGCACATAAATATAATCCTATATTAATAACACACGCCACAATCTAAAGTACACTTCTATCAATTTTAAAGTATTGTCGCATTATAATCTTGTCCTTTTGTGTAGCCCTGCAAACGAACAGCGAACTATTTCTGTACGGTATTCTACATGAAATATGTTTTTTACGCATATAAAAAATATATATACTCGTTTTATTTAGTTTAGTGCAATCTATAGACGCTAAACTCTACTTAACTGCAATTTTTACCATAGATGTAATGTATTTGAATTCTCTTGGATGTCCCTGTACACGAAACATTTACTTGATCTCAACGAAAAGTTTAGTGTAGCATCCCTACATGATACACATATAAAATACCAAGTTTGAACGTTTTGCTATAATTTGTTCTTGAGATATGCTGATAACAGACAGACACACAGACCAACCGCTAAAAATATGATTTTTAGATTCAGTGGACCTGAAAACGTGTAAATATAACAAATACTCACTTTCGAAAATTCGACCGCAAAACAATACTTTCTCTACCTCATGGGTAAGAGAAAGTAAAAAATACTACATTTATGGTAAAGGATATAAATTTTTAATTAAAAACATTTCCTTAAATACTTATTTATATAAACTATTTGTGTGATAATTTAAATAAATTAGGATTGTACAACAATTCAATAGATTTATAAATTTATTAGATAGATTTAAACGTGTGTATAAATTACATAATTATAAAAACAGAAGTAAATAGTTGTTTTAATTAATTTTTTTCTTGTGTATATAAATTTAAATTTTTAAATTATTGTTGAACTAAAACAACATTCTACACTAAAGATTATATTTTGTAAGAAAAGTTTTTCTTATTTTAAAATTACTTTGAAATTAAAAATATGAAACATTTTCAATAATAATAATAATAATAATACTAGTAATAAAAATCCTTCCAAACATTTACAAAATTTTGCATAAATATAATAAGCTTTTTATTTTATTTATTTATCAACTTCTTATGTTGCTTATAGTGCGACCACGTTTTCTACGACAAGCAGTGAGGCCGAGTCCAAAAGTTTGGAGGGATGCAAAATTGGCCTAGAGATAGTTATTTGGCAAACATCCAGTTATTCGGTGTTCCTTTATCCCTTGTTTTCTCTCAGTCACCCCTATTTTAACACTGGACTCGTTCAATCCGCACTTGCGCAGATGCTTCTATGGTCGCAAGAAATGTGGTTAAAGAATATATATGTGTGGAATATTGGTTGTGCAGGTCAAATCTAAGAATTAAATGCTCACCTACTTCCTATCACCAACTGAGCTGAAATTGTGCTTTTATAGATAATTCCGACAACATGTTCAAGCAGTAACAGATTTAGGGAGAGGGAGAGGACTATAGTCGTATGTCCCCAACTCCATTTCATTTCTTTTCTTTTCTTTTCTTTTTCTTTTTCTTTTTTTTTTTTTTTTTTTTTTTAAGCTGAAATTGTGCATACATATATAATTCCTACGAAAATACTTGTTCAAGCAGTAACAGCTTTAGGGAGCGGGATAGGTCTATGGACCTGCGTCTCCAACTCCATTTCATTTCATTTCATTTATTTCTTTATTTATTGAGCTGAAAATGTGCATGCTTAGATGCTTAGATTATTCCGACGACAATACAAGTACAAGCAGTAACAGATTTAGGGAAGGGGAGAGGGCTATGAGCCTGTGTCCCCAACTCCACTTCATAATATGCTTTACTTTTTCGAATTTTAGCTCACTTTCTATCGCCAGATTGGTCTGAAAATTTGCATACATGTTTAATACCGACAACAAAACGTGCTCAAAATTTAACAGATTTAGAGAAGGGACAGAGGATTAAGGGCCTGGATTCCCAACTCATTTTCAAAATATGTTTTCGAATTATACCACTTAATGTAACTAAATATTTTTGTGTGGCCCTGTAAATCTAATGCTAATCACACTGTATTCTATGGAAAGCATTCTTTTGTGCATAAAAACCACCTATTTTAATTTTATTAATATTTGGGCAAATTAAAATTATTAAAATTTGGTGTATAGAAATACCTCTGATAGAACGCAATGCTTTGGAATGCTTTCGGATGTCCCTGTTCACAAATCAGTAGAGGTATGCATTCCATTTTCAATAGGCAGCATCCGACAGTAAACTTGAATAACCTATATCAGTTTCAAGAAATTCCATGAATATTTACGGGAGTTAGAGCGCGGGCAGACAGACAGACGGACAGACGCACAAATGGATATCATATTCACACTTAAAAAAAAATGTTAGGAAGTGTTAAAAACGCTTAATGTAAACGAAAGTAGAATTCTAGCAAATTTTTAATAACAGCTCTTAATATAACAGAATATTTTTGTGTCACCCTGTAAATAATCTAATGCTAATCATACTGTATTCTATGAAAAACATTCTTCTGTGTATGTGAATAACATTTTTTTTTTTTTTCAAAGATTTGTGCAAAATAAAGATATTAAAATTTGGTTTAGAGAAATACCTCTCATAGAACGCAAAGCTTTGGAATACTTTCGGGTATCCCTGTATACAAACCATAGATGGTATTTACTTCATTTTTAATGGGAAATATCCTATAGTGAACTTACACAACATATTTCAATTTCACTAAGATTTGTGTAAAGTAAAGGTATTAAAATATGGTTTATAGAAATACCTCTCATAGGACAGAATGCTTTGGAATACATTCGGATGCCCCTGTACACAAACCAGTAGAGTTATGCCTTTATTTTGACTAGGGAACATCCGATGCTGAACTTGAATAACATATATCTGTTATAAGAAATTCTATGAATATTAGAGCGCGGACAGAAAGAGACAGACAGACCGACAGACAAACCGAAGTCATTAATACTTTTCAACCTTGTTCGAGAGTGTTACCTAAATAAAAAAAATTAAATAAATAATAGCAATAGGAATAACAATTTTCTTATAATGATATTTCTTAATCAAAGCAATGTAAAATACACCAGTTTCAGCTTTAAACAATTTATTATTATTAAAACGGATTTAATTTAATTTGAGTGTATGTACCTTTATATATATATATATATATATATATATATATATATATAACAGTAAAAGAAACATAAAGGCTATATACATAAAAATCTATTTAGTTTCTTCGACAATGTACTAAAACAAGCTTACTCAATTTCATTTAAATCATTTGTAGAGATTAGACGATAATACATTTCAAATAGTTTGAGTATGTAATTAATAGTTTTAGTCTATTATAACTAAAAATTAGTCTTTGAATCCCAATAAAATAACTATAAGTTCTGCACTGATGGTAATTTATACAGTTCAATTTTGCCTTAAAATATACTTAGCAATTTAAGCGTACTCGTATAAAACGTTTAGGTGCTAACGCATTCAATCATATACATGCACCCACGTACACTCATACGTATGCCTGTACACACATATATAACCCTAAAAATGGTTAGATTGGATTTAGGAGAACGCGAAACGTTTACGTACATTAAAAATCTCTCAGTTGATTTTTTTTTAATGTTTACAACAGTTTCCTTACATATTTTGTTTCGAAAGTAAAAAAGAAATCTTTTAAAAATGTTCCAAGAGTTCTATTGAATATCTAGTCACGAATTTTACTTTTTTTTTATATTCACGCATACATGCAATAATTAGTGTCTAATTACTTAGGTCGTTGATTAATTAAACAAGATACCGCATCACGCAACTTGATACGTTGTCAGAACTATGCCTAGAGGACAAGAAACGGAATCGTTTGTCTTGTCTTTGTCCTCCCCTTTTATCTTAACAGTGTATCTTCATATAGGAATCTGTGATCGGGCAGGTTACTCAAGACCTAAAGTATACCAGACCAGCTAATAACCATTAAGTTGTTACTTCGTGGTAGATACTTTTACGATAGTAGTAAATTGATTTTAAAACAACCAGATAACATCTTAATGTGAACGACTGATGAATAATGATCCCGTTTAGGTATTTAGTATAAATTACGATGTGTCTTCTAGAATGTTACACTGCTAAACTTTTGATTATTCAATATTCAGATTAAGCAGCATACCGAGCATATGCAACATTAATTTATAGAAAAAAAAAAAAAAAAAAACTTATTCTTCATTTTATGAAAGCGTGAACTAAATTAAACAAATAAATAAATTAAAAGTTGGGATTCAGCAGTTGTGTGTTTTTGAAATTTAATAACAAAATATATTCTTTTATTTCTTCGAATGAGAATGCTTAAGAGTAGTATAGTTTACATTAAAAAAAATTATTTGCGCTTAAAGTAAGATACTAATTTTTTAATGACATTTTATTAAGTACTGATATCATATCAATATTTCACCATCATTCATCTAAATTGAAGAAAATTTGACGATTTTTTCCAACACAAAACAGGTAAAAAATCTCGATCTTACTAATCGGGAGAAGGAAGTGTCATTCAATTTATTTACTTTATCCAACTTTGCTGCATAATTTTATTGGGGTCAGTTTTTTGCTTTTTCACATATTTTATGAATGTAATTCTTCTTCTTCTTCTTCTTCTTTTTTTTTTTTTTTTTTTTTTTACTTATGTGTTTACTCATACGTTTACAAGCTGCGACGGTTCATACTTTTTATTCTTTATCGTGTAATGAAATGAAATAAGCATTTAAATTTTTCATATAAACTCTCTATAACGTTTTGGAGAATTTCACTCTTTATTATACAATCTTTGTTACAGAATTTTTACTGACAAAAACAGATAAATACATGTATAGGTAAAATCCCGAACTCACCCGCCTTTTTTAAAACAAATTTCATTTATAAAATGTGCAGAATTAGACTTTTTATTCTATCTTGTTCATCAATCAGTCCAATAAGGAATTCTTTCAGCAATTCCACTGTCAGTCAATTAATGTTCCACGGTACGAATAACACATAGATATATTAGATTATTAAATTCAATGTAGGTAAAATCTTTATTCACTTTTTAGGAGCGATAAATAGTAAAAAGGTTACAATTATGACAGTTTCTTATACGAAATTTCCTTAACGTTCACAAAGACTCCATTATGTATCACAATAAATGAAAGAAAAAATAAAATAGTAAAATAATATTTATCTTTATAAAATAGGACTCTGTGTGTCCTGCATAGGTATAACATAGTTTTATAGATTACTTTAAATTTTCCAGTAACAACAGTGCGCAATTCAGAACCGCAAAAATAGTAAGGTTTCGTGATTTAAAACTAAAAAAAAAACCTTATTTTAACATAAAAGTAATATTCATACCTTACTAAATTTATCAAAATTGAAAACTAATTAAGAATAGTCAAACTGAGATTTCACCGTACAAGATTTTTATTAAATTAGATTTAGTTTCATAGTTTTGAAGTATTTTAAATGATGATATTCGCTATCGGTGATGAGATAATTTTGCGTTTCGCATTTAACTTTTACCAGGTAACTTTATTATTTCTACATAATCTCAGTGAATGCTATTCATTTTGAAAACTTTTATATTTTGAAAAGTAAACCAAACTTTTTAGCTGTTGACACTTGGATTAATATTCATATACATGTTTTCTAATATCAGGCAGATACATATAAAGTTTATTTTAACGTACTTCATGTAGAAATTTGTTTGACTCTCTTAATTAATATATATATATATATATATATATATATATATATACGTTTATTTATGTAAACATTTTAAAGTAGCAAACGTAAGAACTGTGAGTAGATTTATAAAAGATCAAAAAGTTATATTTATGTTTTACGAAAAAGACATGAATGTACTTTTTTCCCCCCTTTTTATTATTGAATTCCAAAAAAATTAAAGACAGACAATTGTCCTGTAAGTTTGAAATTTGCTCAAGCAAGTTTATGATAACTTTTAAAGTTTTCTCAAGATTATAGTTTATTTTTCTTTTACTTCTCTAATTTTTGTATATTCCAATTATATTTATTTTTTTATTTATGCATGTTGCATCTTATAACTTTAAAAATGGGAAGACCAATTTTAATATTTATTGCGTATATTAAAATGTATATATTTTGTGCTTTCATAAAAACTTACTCGGCAGATTTATTTCCTTCTTTTTAAAATAGTATTAAAAAAAAAAAAAAAAAAAAAAAAAAAAACTGAGACTTTTACAAATTATTTAGGACATCTATTAAAAAAATAAAAATATGGTAATATGATTTTTGCTTTTATGTTATATTACATTTAGGAATGCAGGGTAAAAAAGAAAGTTTCTACCATTTATTAAAAGGCAACATCAACGAAAGTCCGATTTTTTTTCGTACTATCAATTGAGAGACGACATAGTACGACATAGTAGAAATAGTAGAATAGTACGACTGGTCGTAAAATTTCTTTGAGACCGCGATATTTTGTGTCGTCGCCATTTATTGTATTGCACTTTCAAAGAATGTACAAATATTTTTGTTTTTATCTAAATATATAAAGCTAAATGTTTGTCATTGTATATGTCTGATATGTTAGATTTTATCAAAAATTGGTAAACCTATTAATAAGGACAAAAATAAATTAACAAATAAGTGAATATCTTTCTTTTCATGTAAAAAAAAAAAAAAATAAAAAAAAAATAAAAATAATAATAAAAAAAAAATAATAATAATAATAATAATAAAATTTTAAAGAACGTGCAAGCTTTTTTTTTTAAATATTTTAAACAATAAAAATAAAATAGAGAAAAATCGCACCAATGAAATTGAACAGCTTCAGTATAGAAACGCTTTGCGAAATTTGAGATTTGATACCGAATTATCTCGGACAGCTCTCAGCAAGGTCTTTACTTACGCAATTGCGATACTCATTTTATTTCATAGCCAAAATGACAACAAAAATATAAAACCGCCAAGGGAATACTATGTTAAAGCTATACCAAAATAATTTTAAGAAATGAATATAGTAACCGATTTTAGTGAAGGAAATGCAGTTCTTCATGCCTTTATTTGGAAGAATAGATTAAAATAAATCCTGTCATATTAAGTTAATTTCTGTTTATAAAGAATGTAAGCAGAATTTAATTTGTTTTAAGACTTTGATTAATTTTCTTTTAATACATATATATATATGTGTGTGTGTGTGTGTAGATCGATTGATAAATATCCTATTTGTAAATATATAGAACAAATTATAAAAATGCATTTACAAAACTGCATAACTTCATAAAATCGCTCAAAAGATTAAGGTAATTCAGAATTACAAAATTTAAATCATTATACTACCCATAAAAAAAAAAAAAAAAAAAACAATAAACAAAATGAAAATCACATGCTGATATAGTAAAAGAGAACTTTTGTAAAACACACCACAAGAAGTTTTCTCACAAAAACTTCTCTGGTTGTACCAAAAATTATTAAACTACTAACTATATAAAAATATATTTAGAAAATGCGATGTCAGTTTTCCTGAAGATATTTGGCGCTAGACTTAATGTTATTTTAGCAGAATAACAAATGAATTCATTCTGAAGACAGAAATGTATGTAGGACGCCTAGAAAAGTTTACATTTCTAAAAAAAATTTAATGGCAAAGAAAAATATAAATGTTTGTCTTACTGTTGGTTTACAGTAAACTTAAGTGAATATATTAAGTATAGCAGGGATCAGAATTTTCTCGCTCCAGTATGTTAAAATTACTCAAGTAGATACTTTTTTTTTCTTTTATTTAAATTTAATAAGGATTTTCTGCATAATTTCTTATGAAAAAAAAAAAAAAAAAAACTTTTATCCTTTATATAAACAAATTAATGCTGACTATAAGATCTTAAAATATAAAGTATAAACAAACCATTAAATCAAACGAAACCTCATATATTGTCATTCATTCGAGTTTTCCTTTATGTAAAAGTATGTGAATTTAAAAAGAAATCGTATTGTGCCATCATATATGAATATTTAATTTTAAAGTGACATCTGTATCATCAGAATTTTTTCCATAAATTTTCTTTAATGAAGCTTTAAAAAAATAAATAAAAATAAAAATACTATTTAAAATATTAAGATGAAACCAAAATAAATTTTCTCTCATTTTTGTAACAGATTTTAAAAACACTAAAAATAAAAATAAAAATAAATAAATAAAAATAAAAAAATTCTACGTGCGTACGAAAAGTACGATGTTTTATCTAAAACGTGTGTTTTAATTTAAAAAAAAAAAAACGAAATATTTTAGTTATGTCTGTGCAAAAACGATACAATTTCCTGTTCTAATCTGTTTTGAAAACAAAATTCATGAAATAAAATGACTTTTAAATGAAAACATTGTGAATAAAATTTAATAAATGATAAATATCATTAAATTGTACGATACTATATGAGAATGACTTTGGAAAAAATGGAGCTAAATTAAAAGTCAGTGAATTATTTTTCAGAAAACTGAAAAGTTCCAGTGGCTGGAAGGTTCTATTCTTACATCTGGAAGACGGTGCCGGGTTTGATCTCTGGTCACGTTCGTTGGCCTAACCGCTCGGAGATTTCTGTTTATTTCTTCGAAACTTACATAAAGGATAGGACACATTAAAAGTCCCCCATGTAGATAATTTTAACCAGGCTAAAACCCTAGATAGTCAATCGCTATTAAAATACACAAGCACAACCATTAATTTGTAGAGCATCTATTATAATATGAAAATTAAAATAGCCGTTTTCAATGATATTCTTGTGCGAGTTAAATTTATATTAAGAGAGAATGGAATAAAAATAATAAACTCTAAAATGGAATAAAAATCAATTTTGCCTGAATTTTTATCTAAAAATAATAAATAAATAAATAAATAAATAAAATATTCACAAGTTTCTTTCGGTTAAATAATTTTTAATGAAAAAATTTAATTAAAATAAAATATTTTGAAAGATAATCCTCAATACTCTACACTAATGCACACAAATACAAATGAAAGATTCTAAATAGTAAGTTAGGCTTGTCTTCATCAAAATAAATAAATAAGACCCATTCAAAAATTTTAGTAACACTGTAGTAATACTCAAACTAATTTACAGTTTTATATAACAATATGATAAAATCAAATCAATCAATACTTTTTTTTTTTTTAATTTAAACTAATGCTAGATAAACGAGACTGATTTTATTTATATTTTTAAAAAATCTATATTTTGCAATTATTTATTAAACATGCAGTTTATTTGCATATTCACAATGCATCTGAACTACGCTTAAATTTTGTTTGGGATTTTCCTACCCATTTTATAGAACGGGAGTGTAAACGAAGTGTTCCCTTTTATTGAATCAAGCGATGAATTCAGCCGAGGGGAAGTTGAACGAAATGCAAGAGGAAATGGGAAAAATAAATCACACTGTGTCACTCCATGATTGGATTTGCCCCCATGAAATTCAAATTAATTTTTCTGCAGTGTATTAAATTATTCTGTTTACTGCACATGGGGATTTGCATAGTACAGTTATAATTAAGTTAAGGTTTAATTTTTTTTTTTACTTAAAAAAGTAATATTAAAAAAGAGTTGCTTTAATATTTTTTAAACATTATTGGCGATTTAAAAACATTTAAATTATGCTATTTTGAGCAATTTTTACTTTCTGGTACTGCGTATGCCTGTGTGTGTGTTACCAAAATTTTGTTAACATTTTATCTCAGAAATAATACACGGAATTCTATAAAACTTTATAATTTGTTGAACATTGATATAAGTTGATGCTGATTAAATTTCGGCATATATCAGGTGGCGTTCATGTGCTGCATCTTACTCTCTTTAAAGAAAGACTACGAATTGGGTTCTATAAATACACAAAACTTGATATAACGAAACAGCTGTTACGAGAAGTTATGCTGACTCAATTTAGGTGCATAATGGCATACAAGTGGCACTGCTATGCTGAATTTATATTGTTTATTAAAAGCATATAACAAACTTGATATGTGAGATGGTCATTTTGAAAAAAATATGTGATTTAATTTCAATGTTTATCGGCCTACAAGTGGTAGTGCAATTTTGATTTTCAATTACTGCAATTGTGTGGGTGGGGGAAAGAAAGTGCCACGTCACAATTGGTTAAGCTTTAGTATAGTACACCCATTATGTAAAGTATCGATTCGTGAAGCGATTCGAAGGTATCAACCGTCATTTTTTGGTAACCTATTCGTATCGAAACACTATTTTAGCACCGGGTGTTCGTGTGTGTGTATTATATTGGTTTAGTATATTGTATTAGAGTGGAAGATAGTTTTTTTTTTCTTTCTTTCTTTTTTTTTTTTATTTGACTTTTTGAAGGAATGTAGTTTTGTGACCAGTTTCCGAATATCGTATTTAGTCATTGTCAAATTGGAAAATGGTCACAAAATCACATTCTTTCAAAAAATCAGAAAATTATCTTTTCCTCTCCAATATGATGTACCTATCTAATATGGTATATCAATACAATGTGATTTAGAAGAAAGTCTTTTGGTTTCAACAGCTTACTAGATTCTAAAACATTTTAAAAGATATAATTGACATGGTAATAAACAAAATGAATTTTGTAAAAACTGTATGAATCTTTATTTCTGATATCAAAAGGAATGGAAATTTATAAATTTTTAGGCATTCAAATGCAATTTTTACATTTATATAGTGCTATATTGTTTGCATTGTTTGTATTGGTGTGTACTATCACATGTTAAAGTTTGTCCCATTTTTTTTAATCACCCTGTAAAAAAATAACAGAAAGGTTTACTTCAAATAATTTCAAATTTTCAGCAGCAGAAATAATCAGCAGCAAAATTATTGAAGCACACACCCATATTTTTCTTACTATTTTTTTTTTTTTTTTTTTTTTTATGTTTTTTTTATGTTTTTTTTTTTTTTTTTTAGTTTGATCGTTCATTTTTATCATCAACTTGGTTTTTTATAAACAGCATTAGACTAAGATCATGACTCGACAAATATTTACTCAACAAAACAGTATTAGGTGCCATCTTCTAAATAGGAATTATCGCAGGTGCTTCAATAATTTGTCTGCCGACTGTATGTAACCCATAAGTTTTGGTTGGTTGGTTGGGTTTTACGTCGCGCTAGTGCTGCGCAGATGGACAATTGGCGACGGTCTGGGACTTACCCCTAGAGGTGGTCCGGAGACATGCCATCGCAATTTTGATCCTCCACGGAAGGGACCCATAAGTTTTCGAAATGGAGTTTCAAGTTTGTGTTATTTTTTGAAGTTTTGGGTTAATAATGATTGTGTGGTTTAAGGTGAATTAACTGTACTAGAGTCCCAAGCCTGATAGAATGCTCTCATTGGTTATCTTTAAAGCATACTATCCAATTTTTACGAGAATATCAAAGAAAACCGCAGAAAACTCCAAACAGTTATGTCAAGCAGCGAGACTTGTATCGAGGACGATGCCTCCCGTCGTTGAGCTTTGAAAGGAAAATCTCTCAGGACCCGGTAGTTTATAAGACTCTGACAACTACTTTTGCAAAATACATTTGATAATAAGTTGAAAGTTTTTTAAATTCTTTGAAACTATAATTCTATATTTGATTTAGATAAACATTTTGAAATGAAGGAACATTTTGGTTTGCATTAAATTGTATGTACTCTTATGAAGAACTTGTAATGTTATTTTTATGGAGCAAAACTTAAGGACACCGCAACCAGTTTATTATGATTATTTTAAAATAACGGAGATATAATATTGTGGATTGGTGTGAGTGTAGATTTTTTTTGTTCACTTAATCAACATATGATGGTCTACCACTTAATTTAATAATTATTTAACACACACACACACACACACACACACACATCTGTCTATCTGTCTATATCTATATCTATCTGTCTCTCTATATATATTTCATATAGCTGTATTAAACAAATTATTTAATTATGTTTTTCTTAGAAGTGTTTAGAGGCAATTGATTATTAGTTTTCAGAATATGAACTATGTTTTAGCGGTAACCTCTGCACTGATAAAAACATAAGTTCTATGATAAGCAAAAACATATCAATCACCTGATAGCTACATACTATTTAATATTAAAAAAAAAAAAAAAAAAAAACTTTGGGGGATGATAATGGGATTACATCGTTCGATAATTTTCTTATTTATTTCAATATCGGAATACTTTGTTGAATTTTAAGAAGAGGAGAGTGGTAATGACTGTACGATTTTCGTTTTATTATTTTTGTAATTTTTTCCTATTTAGTTTGTTTGACTCAAAATGATATATTGTTTACATTGACTATATGGTTATATGAAAAAGTAAAAAAGAAGATGGATTAGAAAATATCTACAATGAATGGTCGGGAAAAAACAAAAACAAAATAAAAGTAAAAATTTGGGCCAATCAACTCCACCTATGAATGAGCTATTGAAATTTATGAATGGAATACAAAAGGAAGTTAAATGAGAAAATTGGTAAAAAGTGGGATTAAATGAAGAGGTGTATTTCTTTTACTAGCAAAAGGTGATAAAATAAATATATAAAAAAAGCCACAGGATATATAAAATATTTATAGTAAAAGTAATGATGTATTAATACGTATTAACGAAATTTTTTAATCCCTTGAATTTGATTATGGTATAAGAGTACATAAAGTTCCCCCGTTTATTTGTCGCAGTGATAAGTTTCTTAAAATGTCTTCAAAATTCACAATGGCATCTATTGCTTCAGGGAAAGGAAAAAAAAAAAAAAACTTTCTCTTTTCTACAAAGATATCGACTGATAAATTTTCATTTTGTAATTCAATTTGTCGAACATAAGGAACTATAACTTTCCTTATGATAAACTAAAAGAAAATCATTAACATTTAAATTATATAAAATAAATAGTCAATAGTCTTGTTCAACAGTTTCACAAATTTTATATTTATATTCTATACAAAGAAAATGGAGGTTCAAAATTGTGATGGCATGTCTCCGGACCATTCTTAATGGTGCGTCCCATACCGTCGCCAGTTACCCATAGCACTGTACTTGTGCGAATTTAAATCCAAACAATACAAAGAGAATATTTGTTTACTTCAAAATATTTTGCATAGAAAATTTCCTTTTGAAATTGTCACCATTACTTTCTAACCAATAATTATTTCTAAAATCTATAACAATTAGTTACTAGCGTCATATATTTAAGAAAGGGAAGTCAGCAGCAAAAAAAAAAAAAAAATAAAATAAATAAATAAAAAATAAATGTCTTCATAGCCAGGGTTAAGGTTACCTATTCATTAGCATGACATGTGGGTATGTGGTCCATTTATCCTCGCCTATACTTTACGAATATATTCACCTTCTATAGAAGATTACATTAAAATAACGTTTAAATATACATTAACATCTGTAAACGTGTAAAAAAAAAAAAAAAAGACTTGCAAACTCTCATAGTTATGACGAAATAGTAAATATTCTGTAGCTAGTTACTATTTTAATAGCTTTCTTTAAAAATCATTAAATTAGTTACTAGCTGGAAAAAAAAAAAAAAAAAAAAAATCCGACTTCTAGCTTTTTGACCAAATTACTCTACCAGAAAAAAAATCTTTTCAGAAAAAAGAATGTAGATTTAATACCTCTGACAGAACAAGTATCTCCCTGTATTGACAACATATAAAATCATTTCATGAAGATGCTTTTCCTTATATTATTATTGTCACATTGATCCTCTTGGCTAACTCATTACCACCGCTTTATGAATTTAAATCTTTAGACTGATTTTATTAGGAAACGTTTAAATTCTTCAAACAAATCTCCAGAATTTTAGTATATTATCTACTTCGTGCTTTATCTCTCTCTGTAATAAAATCTTTATTTGTGTTACAAAATTATACAATTTTGGATATATAGATAATTAAGTTTTTGACATATACATGTATACACACATATTTATATATCGTCGCTCTCGTAACAAAGAAGAGTAACTCTAAAGATCGCGAGTTTTTTGAAAGGCCCAAAGTGGCATCTATGACATGTCAAAGTGTCATAACTCAATTCCTATTGGTTGCTTACTTATAAGGGATTTATGGTTCGTATCTGAAAAGCTAGTAATTTTGAATTACGTCTATTTGTCATGAGAGCGATGACACATGTATACATTATCTTTTTATTAATTTGTCTATGGATACCAAGATACTTTTAATTACAATATCTATTTTTTAAATTACAAATTTTTAGCATTTATGTTATTTTGGGAGTAAGAAACATTTAAAATAGAGTCAAGAAGTATATACAAATTAAATTTTATTTCATATTATATTAATATTAATTATAATATTATATTAATTAATATTATATCATACTAAAAAAACTCGTAATTAATGCAATCCTGTACAATCAACTACAGCTGAGCGGTGACCCAAACTCAAACCCTTCCATTAATAAAATATGAATTTTTAATAGTATCCTAAGAATAAATGTTATTTATTTTTTTAAACTAAAAAAAAAAAAAAAAACTGTAAATTTTTTATTGTACGGAAAATCGGAACCCCTCCAATGCAATAAAACTATAAATTGTTAACTTCATCCATAAGAATTCTTTCTATTAATGTATTTTTTCTTAAAATTTTATGTAATATCTAGCCAACTGTTCAACAGAAACAAAAACATTCTCAGCACGTAACGAAGATTACTGTTTTAAATTATCTATAATTGATGAGCTTCAAAAATTATTGGCACAGAATGACAAAAAGTAATACAAAATTGCCTTATTCACGTTTCAACTTCCACAGCAACGTGGTCATAAAAGCATAAAGAAGTCTACATGAAAATATTGTCCTGCCCCTTTGCTCCAAAAATAACTGGTTTCGCTAATTTTAAATGACATGTTCCAACAATAAGCATTAAAGTGAAATAAATTACAATTTTAACTATTTTGCGTAATACACATAATGAAAGTTTAATGATTTGGAGATAGGAAAATGATTGCCAATAACTATTATTCTCTTTTCGGAATTGTATTATGCATCAACTGTATTTGCAATGCACATGTTAAGCTTTACCGAGTTTCATTTGTAAAATTAATATTACAAAATTTTTAGCTTACTGTGTGCTTAATTATCGGTATTAAATCGTACATGAAATGAATTTTAATTTTGCATTGATTTGCTTATGCATTATTTAAACCGAATTTAAATAGCTTTTACTTTCCGTGAATACATTATGTAAGGAAGGTATTATAATCAAGAAAAAAATCGACTATGAGATTTTGATGTATTAATATGTTTTCAGGTCTCCTGAATTAATTTTTGATATTTTGCCAGTGATGTATGCATGCGTGTATATTTTTGTGATAGAAGTATGAGTGCGAACATGATAACGACTAAACGCTTTGATCGATTGGGCTGAAATTTGGTAGGTATGTTATAGGTACCATCGCACGAAATCTTGATGAGTCTAGTGCCAGTAATTTTAATGGAAAGCAAAAGAAAGAAAAATTATTCATCATTTTGGCTTATGGACCCAAATCATTCAAAGCGCAACAGCATCTAAACGCCTAATCGACTGAGCTAAACGTTGCTAGGTATGTAATCAAAAATTGCTATCGCGTCGTACGATATACATATAAATTTTGGAGTGTAGTTCTTTCACGGGAACACAAAGAAAAATTAATGATCATTATCGCCATTGGACTCAAATTATGAAGTGTAATAGTGCTTAAGCACCTCATTCGATTGAGCTAAATTTTGGTAGCTATATTATAGGTCATCGTCGTATGATTTGTACAGATTTTTATGAGTGTTGAATTTATAGTTCTTGTTCAAGAAGACACACACACAAAAAGAAATTCTTTATTATAACAGTACATATACTGGAATTATTTGAAGTTCATTAGCGTCTAATACCTGATCGCTATATTCGATTAAGATATAAATTGGAAAGCGAACATGTTATACAATCTAAGATCTGCAGTCTTATTTTTATGTTTTTTATTTGGATAGAAATTTAGAAGTTTTATACAAGGCGTCATATGGCCTCAAACTTTTTTAAGTTGGTTTTAGAAATGGTAAATTGTTTAAAAGCAAACATTAGCACACCACGCAAAATAAAATATGCTGTTGCAAAAATAGTTTAATAATTATTAGTTCTAAGACACAATTTGACTGTTAAAAAAATACAGCTTTTAATGAAATACATGAGTAACTTTCAATCACTTGTAGTAAAAATGAATAAATTAAAGTTAAATTTTATTCACACACACAAACATACACAGAAAATGTATGTTGGTATGATTCAACAATTTTTCGGAAAGTTAATTAGCTGTAATAAAGAAGAGCATAACGTCGGGAAATATTTTTGTAAATTAAAGAAGTCTCAAACCATGTTTTGTAATGAGCGGTAAGGCGATGGACAATCTTACGGATAACAGTTTTAAGGACTTATTTATTTTATTTATTTATTTTTGTTGTTATTTAGTTGTAATGTGTTTGATAAATATATTATTGTTATATATTTAGGAGAAAATATTTAATATTTTACTGGAAGAATTTAAATTAAAATTCTCATTGACATTCTGAGTATATTTATAATTTTGTTAAATAGTGTTTTTAAAATCATTCTGATAATTTTATTTTAAATATAATCTAAATTTTTATATGCATATTTTATAACTATCCTATTTATGTAAGTTCAATTATTTTGTCATACGTATGCAGGATAAGATCTTTTTCACTGATTATCGGTTATTTATTAAATTCGATTTAACCAATGTTTCAGTGGAAAAATATTGCTAAAATAAAGGTAAAAATGTGTAACGAATTAAAGTTATTTTATGTGATTATTTATTTTTTGTGACGCAACTACCTTTTGTGATTACATGAAGTGAAAAAATAAAACTGTCATAATACTAATTATAGTAATTGTTATCCTACAAATATTTTAAGGAATTTTTATTCAATTTAGGAATTTTTATAAGAAATTGGAAGTGTATGTCTTTATGACCTTAGATTCATGGATTTTTTTATTATTATTATTTTTGTTGTTGTTGTTGTTGTTGTTGTGTGTGTATCTGTGATTGAACAGAATAACGTCGAAATGGTCGGACGAATTGTAAATTATGCGGGTACATGACACTTCGATCCCGCCGAATTTGTCCCGCCACTTTGGTCCCGAGGAAATTTTGATCTCGCTGTCTTGATCTTGCCGTTTTGGTCCCGCCATTTTGTTCCCCTTCTGTTCCCGATATCAGGAATAATGAAAGTGTAAAAAAAAAAAAAAAAAAAAAAAAAAAAAAAGCGAAATTATTTTTCCATATTTCGAATTCTTATCATTTGACTTGAAAGTATGCGGTTAGGAAAAGTCAAATTTATTATTATTATTATTATGTTGTAACAAATAAAACTGAAAAAAAGTCTAAAATTTTGAGATTTAGATTTTTTTCTTCGTACCATATAGGAAAAAGGATAGCAAATACAGGAGGGAACTTCGGGCAAAAGAGAACTTAGACGAATGTTTGCAATTGGAAGGTTAAATATATCTACAACCTTTGTTGAAAATAATGTAACACATAAGAACAGACACATAAGAACAAAAAAATTATTATTTCCGATCAAATTGTGAATGATAAGGGGTATTAGTTACCAGTGAAGATCTAAGCATTGTTAATTTATCTAAGTCCCCTAAATTTCAGTTTAAATAAAATATAAGGTTTTTAATATAAAACACTGTAATGCGGCTCTTAATTATCACTTTCAAACTTAGAGTGTTCAAACCCAAAATCTGTAGGAATTCGATGCTTTATCCAAGCATCCCTAAATATTAGAGCTTAATAATAAAAGAAGATACGAGGAACCTAAATAATGATCTCGGGATTTAATTTGTACAGATCTTCTAAACTTGAGTCATTTTTTTCTCTGTCAATCCAGATATATTTGTCAAACACAGAAACTAGTTATATATTCCACAGAATTAGAAAAGCATTTTTATTTCATTATAATCTCTTACAATATTGTTTAAGAAAATTTCTATTAAAAGCCCCTTGCCCCCCCTCCCTCTTTTTTTTTTTTTAAATGCGCTGAAACGAAACAGTGAAGTTCTTTTTTACTGTCTGTAGTCTGTGGGAGAAACAGATGTGAAACGAATCTCAAAGTGGTACAGAGATTTCAATGCGGCATTGTTTTTAGTCACAGAGACATATCAGACAGATATACATATATTTAAACATAAGATTAAACTAAAAAGATAAAAAAAATGTTCATCAACGTTTTCTAAACCTTGGTGCTTGCAATACGCGCAGTTGATTAAATATTGGACTACTTACATTTTTTTTTTTTTTTTTTTTTTTAATAAAATTGTTGTAATTGAAAGAAAAGTAATTTATGCACATGTATACATGGTTAACATAATTAATTATCACGGAAAAACAAACAGGCATTTTGTTATTATTATTAATATGACACAGGTTTTAAATAAATTCCTCTTAGATTAATGATAAAAATTCAATCACAATCAAATCGAATGAAACGTACCCCCCCCCTCTCTCTCTATCCCTCTCACATACATACACACACACACACATACATTCATATATGTATATATGAATAAATTAATACATAAATTCAAAAACTTCATAAATGGTCACAAGCTTATGCTTATCAAGAAGAGTCTATGATGGGAGAAGGTCAATACTTAGTTATTTGAAAGAAATAGCATTCTGACACTAAAAGCAAATTATATTTAATATTCTGAGATTTTCTTTCTTTCTTTTTTTAACAACATTTTTCTGTATTTTATTATTTTTAAATTAATTCAATCTTTATCAATAAATATATTCAAATAGTGTTTCTTTTTTAAAAAGAAGGTACTGATGTTATTGTTAACAATACTTTTAAAATCACAAAATTTTGTCACTAATAGTAAATTAAAATTAAAATTACAATTATAGTAAGTTAAATTAAAATCAAATGAAGAAAAAAAAAAGAAAGTGCAACTGCATAAAAAAAAAAAAAAGTTTAAACATATAAACTGTTTGCAAAAAATCAGTTAGAACAAAATTCTCCGAATCTCAATGGCTTGGGGTACAATCGTAATGTCGAAAATTTATCTATTTACCTATAAGATATTCCTTAATTAAAGATGTTCTAAGAGCACTTCAATTTTCTTGCATGGACAAATTTGCTCTCATATTAAAAAACTGATCTATATTTAAAAGATAGCAAAAAATTAGCGGGAACAAAATGTTTCAGGACCAAAATGGCAAAGGACAAAAATTTTTTCGTGACCAAAACAGCAGGACCAAAATGGCGAGACCAAAGTGGCGGGACCAAAACGGCGGGACCAAAGTGTCCTGCTTCGAAATTTTGCAGTTATATAATTCACCGTGAAAAAAACTGCTTTTGAATCATTTCAAATACTATTTTCGAATTGAAGTATAATTTAATGCTATCATGTTAAAATGCTTAAAATCGATAAATAAAAATATGAATTTTTTTTAGACATCTTAGTTATTATTAGAAAAGTATTATGTTGTTAAAGTTTTAAATCTAGATCGAATTTATCTTACTTTAATATTATATCCATATTTTAAAAATTTGTGAATAAAAAGTTACTGGAAAGGACAGCTCACTTAAGAAATATTTAAGTTTAGCTTTTAAATTAAAAAGCATTTTTAATGTTTAAAATTACACGAATTTTATCGCGAATTCGTATTACTCTTTTCAAATAATTGGTCGAGTTTGAAAGAGGTGCGGAAATGCCCATTATCTTCAAATTTTAAAGTAAATTTAACAACACCTACTGTATTTGTGATACATTAGAAAAGTATGAGAAGTTGCACAAACTGTTTTCAATATCACTAAAACGCACAATTTTATTAAAATCTCTTTTATCTCTCTCTCTCAAGCCAGTTGATTTATTGTTTGAAAAGTCATTTCAAATTAATTAGGTCATTAAAGATAAAGAAAAAAAAAATAAAGAAAAAATCCTATCAGAATTTAATTAGTTTTGATTCAGTCAGAATTTGCAATTTTATGGTTCGAGAGAATTTTGTGTTTTTTCCCTAATGACGTCAGCCGAATCGTTGCTGAAATAGAAATATGCATTTTAAAAGAACAATGAAAATGAATTCAACTAGTAGACCATATAATGCAACAACTAAAATCTAAAGTATTATACATACAAGAATAATTTCAAATGAAACGTATAAACTAAAATTAGTCATTATTTTAGACTTGATAGTCTTTTCTTAATTTATAATTGAATGTTTCGTGATTAACGATAAAGCAAATACTGCTTCCATTCTCTTAAATATTATTTCTATTTAAGTTCATAAACCAGAAAATTTATTTCACTTTAAAATATTTTTAATAAATTTTTCTTTAGCTAATCCATACATTTATTATTATTATCTAACTTAGATACTTTATAAATAAAAGAAAAAGAGAAAATGCACCAGAAAGTTATTAGACAAAGTGTATGTAACTAAAATAAACTTTAGCATTTTTTGTCATTTATTCATTGCTTATGTATGATAGAATAACTTTTGAAGATAAAATAATTACCATGCAGTACTGAAACATTACTAGTTTATAGTATCAAAAGCTGTGCTAACAAAGTAATTCAAATTCTTTCTTAGACTATTTCATTATAATTACCTTCAAATGAGAAAGTTTATCTGTTCTTTAGTAAGGTAATTTATTTTGTTTCTTGTAGAAAAAGTACTATTACTTACAGACAACGAGCACAACTTATCGGTTTGCAAAATATAATACAATTTGAATCTAAAATAATGAAAGCAATATAAAGAAAATGAACAACTAATTAACATGATCAATAAAAACTAGAAAGGAAGTTGCGCTTTTAGTCTTTATTTATAGCATATTTTATAAATAAACATAGATTTTTGTACTCCTTAATGTTCTTTCCAACTTTATTCTCTCTAATCAGAAATAAAAATAAATAGACGTAGTTGTGTTACGAAATTCCGTTTAAATATCCTTGGAATAGTCGTTTTTAAGTAAAGGGATTTTCTAAAATTTTGTGCATTGCAATTTATAAAATTTGTTTTATAATTAGGAAAAACTATTTTTCATTTTATTCTGGATAAATAAAATGCAATAAAAAAGCTTTTAAGATTTTTATCTTTGCAATAAATGTATGTATGCCGTTTTTATTTATTTGTTTATTTATTCATATCGATATTCACTTTTTGGAGGTTGGAATAGGGATGGTTCAAGTAGACTATTACATTCACATTTTATTTGATATTTGACTTTTGATTTCTAACTATTTGTATAGAAGTCTAAAAGAGATTATCGCATTATATATATAAAGTCATCATATATAATGTTTCACAACTTTTATTTGACAAAAGGTTTTCTTTAAACTAAATTAGTAGTTAACGATATTTTTTCCAAATATTAAAAAAAATAGTTTTATTTATTCTATTTTCTTAAATAATAAAAGAAACTTCTATTTAATCTTTATTTTTCCAGTTTATATATATATATATATATATAATACCGTAAAATGAGAAAAATGCTGAATAAGAACATTTATTTCATTTTTAATATTAATACACTCTTATATTTTAATACCGGATGATTAAATACGTTTTTAGTGCGAATAAAATGTATTCTGAATAACCTTTGCGACAAAATTCTTCTAGTTAAAACACTGATCACATTAACAAAAAATTTATGATGATGTAAAATAATAATATTAATAATAAATAAATAAATATAAAAAATAAATAAAACCTGATTTAAACTATTGCTTTTGAATCCCTTTTTTAAAGTTCGAGGTTGAAGTTATTTTTCTAATATCATTTAACTTACCAGGCGCTCTGTGCCTACGTGTGCAAGATTTTACCTTCGTATGCACAAAGTGTGCTTCATTACTAGTGAAAACGTTACTGGAGGTATAGGAGCACCAAAAAAAGTTTTGAATTATATACAGTGAAGATACCTTATACGCAATTTATGCCGAAAATAAATAAACAAATAATAATAATAATAATAATAATAATAATACATAATAATAATAAAATCTACTACATTTTTTGTAAACATAACTTAATTTAGTACGACAGGACATACCTTAATGTATTCTTCCATATAAAGGCATGCAGTAACTGTATTTCATTCCCTAGCATCGGTTTCTATATATATTTCTTCAAATTACTTTGGTATAGCTTTAACATAAGAGCCCCTTGTCTGTTTTTATACTTTTGTTGTCATTTTGGCGATGAATTAAAATTGGTATCGCAATTGCGTAAGCAAACATCTTGGCGAGAAACGTTTAAGCTAATTCGGTGCCAAATTTCAAATTTCGCCAAAAGATCCAAGTTGTTCCATTGCTTTAGCATGATTTTTTACAAGTTCATTTTAAATATTTTTTAACTTAATGCGAGGGGAAGAAAAAGGAAAAACATTTTTTTTTTTAATTGGTCTGATATACAAAATGTCTCTAGACAAAATATTATCAGTTTTCCGTTTTGTTTATTATTATAAAGAAAATGACTAAAGTAGATTTACCTATATCATAGACATTTATATATATATTAAATTAAATTAAATTATCCAATACCATTATACTTCATTTTTCAAACGCATATTTTATTTTCTAAATTAAATATTATCTACATTTAAAAATAAATAAATAATAACAAGATGTAATACGGCGATAACGCAAAATCCCTGTCTGAAAGAAATATTCCTTTTGTACTAATAAATAAATAACATACAGCGACTCGTCAGTGTTACTATTAAAATTAAAGTAAATTAAATTAATAACAAGTTTTACATTGGCAAAAGTACATATGCTATAGAAAGTATTTGAAATCTTGGCTACGACGCACGTGCGAAATTCATTATATGTTTATATTTCTTGCGCATCTGAAACCTCTCTGGATAGGTACGGAATGCGAATGACTAAGTCATCAAATAAATCAAAGGGGGATCTCAAGCATTAATGTAGAAACCCAGTATTAATAGAAATTTTGTAAAAGGCAAGGGGTAATACATCCGATGACCTAACAAGAGAATGTCGAACTTATGTTCAACTCCCTCTACAGCAAGAAAAAGACATTTATGGCACTATACTTTAACCACGTTTCTTCCAAGAATGAAAGCTTCTGCGGAAGTGCTGACTCAACGAGTCCATTTTGGTTTGGTATAATAGGGGTGATAACTATGTGATTGAGAGAAAATAGCGATGAGGGAACGCCGAATAATTAGATTTTTACTAAATTTCAACGTGTCAGTCAATTTGGAACTCCTCCAAGCCTTTAGAATCGTCCTCAAATCTAGGCGCGAGAAACATAGTTAAATCTAGGCGCGAGAAACATGGTTACATTATACAATGCTTTGTGTAAAAGTACAAGATCTCTTCCCTTCTGAAATTTTGTTGCACTGGTAATGAATCATATTCTAAGTGGAAATAAAATTTGTTTTACATTTCTGTGTTTTATTAAGCCACTAGTTATGACACCTTAATTTCACCGGAAAAAAAAAACTTGGGAGACTTTTTCATTTTCTTTTATGCATTATACAATGTATTTTTACATAAAACTATTTTTGAACGAAATTGTGTGTTTTTATCAGTAGCATACTTTGTTCTATGAAATCCTCTTTGAAATTAATTAACTGAATAATTAACTAATTATCTAACTAATTATTCAATACAATTCTTGTTTAACAAAATTGTAAGCGTGTGTGAGAGAGAGAGTATCACATTGTCACATTTAAAAGTAATTTGCCTAATAATTTTATATTTTTGTAGTTATTCTAAAATTCGTCTAAATCTAAAATTAAAAAGTTTCCGTTGAACTTTTGCTACAGACTATATATAAATCAAATAATATCTAACGCTATTTTAGTTAACTACAAAAACTTATTTCGTTATATTATTAATCATTTTATTTTATTTCTTTCTCAATTATAAATAAAATAGCATTCACGAATCTTAAATATTAAAAAAAAAAAAAAAAAAAAATCACTCAAAGGAATAATCGAAATATGTATTAGATAACAAATACAAATTAAAAACAAATTTTATTGATCTTCAACATTGTTTTAAATATTTAACGAAATAAAAATATCTATTAGTTCCTAAACGTCTATGATTGTAAATAGGTTCATTTTGCTTTACCTAGAAAATAATGCTATTCATACATAAAATGCCATCCACCTTGCTTAAATCTCAGAGTTATATTTTGTAACCCATACTAAACTTTTTATTTTCAAAGTAAATGAAGTGGAATGTTCCAGTACGCAAAATCTAACTGCACCTTTTACAAGAGGTCCTTTAGATTTATGAAAGTAGAAAGAAACTAATAAATGCCATACAATTAGTGATAAAAACAATTTTGCGTATTCTGCTAGGTAGAGAAATATATTTTGTTAGAAATAAATAGAACGATTTAAAATTTACATTTTATTTACCACATTTACGATTAATTTATTTTTAATTAATTTAAATCCTTTTATTATTTGTGTTTAATATGTTTTCTACACGGTAGATTATTTAATGTCTGAAAAACTTTATTCATGTGTATCCATGTATTTTGATAGATTTATGTAATGTAAATTTCAGTTGAAATCTGTTTAATATAATATAATAAAGAAATAAAATTTCATAAATTATCATATTCTTAATGTCTCTGTCTTTAATTATAACTGTAGTTTGAAAGTTTTTTTTTTTTTTTTTTTTTTTTTTTTTTTTTAACGCAGTTTTCTTACTACACGTTTTCAAAAGTACTTCCTGAAAGATAAATTAAAAATTATAAGGGAGTAATAGCACGTCTGGTGGTGTATGCCAAAGGATTTATGCAAAAGGTAAAAAAAAAGTCTTAAATGCATTTCAAAGAAAGTAAAATTTCTATACCTGATACAATATCAACTCATATAATATTGCATACTTGCCAACCATCTCATTAATAACCGTGCAATTGTTAACGCCCCCTGAAAAAAACGCCTCTTTTTACACACCACTCTATTTTTAGAGTTATTCTCTCCAAATGTTGTTACTATTAAATAAGACTAAAATTACTCTGAAAAATTACTGCTCTGAAAAAAAAAGGCGAGTACTAAAAATTGTACGGTTCATAATGAGATGGCAAGTATGATATTGTGCTGATTGTATTTCGAAAAACCTTCTAACGAATGTTTAATAAGACAATAAAGAAAACCTCTACAAAGTTTCTTTCTTTTGAAAATAGTAAGCAAGATTTACAAACGATCAGTTTTTTTTTTTTTTTTTTTTTTTTTTTTTAAATTTAAAAATTTATCTTTTAATGAAATGTTCTCAAACACCGGATATGTATTGTACAAGGTCTTCCTTATCTTTTGCAGTGAAGAAGACTGTGAAGTACAGGATATTTCTCATGTTTTGTGAAAATAATTAACAAATTAAGAAAAATCATTAAGATTTGTGTTCAGCATGTATCTTTAAGAGAACAAAATGATCTATAACTGCAAAATTTTTTTTTTATAAAACCTGTACATTCTTTTGATGCATTTGTTTAACAATAGCATTAAAAAAAAAAAAAAAAAAAAAGTTAAAGCATTAATTTAAAAGCTCAAAGAAAGAAAGAAAGAAATGTTTATTACATGCAGAGGTTTTTTTGAAAAATCACTCCTGAAATAGAATACAGCAATCGAAATACAAATATATTAGCAATCGAAATACAAATGTATTAATATATCATTAAATTTAAGCATTTTTAAGCATTACATAAGTGTTTTAATTGCGCATGTGCAAATGATAAAAAAAAAAAAAATCTTTTTGCATAAATTAATAGTAAAATGTGTAGAATGATCAGAAAAACTTATATAAACTCTTTGTTGTTTGTTTATTTCATTTTATTCCATGATAAGAAAACGTATGTTGATTTCTCATAAAATGTACATTTTTTTATTTATTATTAGTACTATTATTCTTCTTTTTTTTTTTTTTTTTGATATGCTAATTTGTATAAAACTTAATAATTATTTCTGTTCAATAAATTGCACAAATCTTGTCTTCAAACTAATTTAACAAACTAAAAAAAAAAAAAAAAAAAAAAAAAAAAAAAAAGCTGTTTAATTTGAAGAATAATCCTTTTTAAGGCTTTAAAAAAAAAAAAAAAAAAAAAAAAAAGTTAGCATTTTAATCTTGCGACATTTTTGGATAGTAGTGTATAACGAAAAATATTTTCTTTAAGCATATTAAAAATAAACAGCAATTGTTTCACGTCGAAATAATTAAGCACTTCTTTTACTAGATGTAAAAACGTACATAGAGCCTTCTTCCATCTCTCTAGAACAGAGGAATTCAGTGCCTTTGTAGAAACCTGACGATAGCTGGTTAGCTTATTTCAAGTTATATATACGTATAAAAAAGAAGAAGAAGAAGTATTGAAACGGAAAAACGTTTATTTATTTATTTATTTTCATTCTAATGTAAAATATATGAAAACACCTACGAATTATAAAACTTATCTGTTATTTCTCATCATCATAGGATTTCCATTAAATTTGTTTTTAGTTTTTCAGGCTTTATACTTTCCCACATGGAATATTGTCACTTAAATGGTGATCGTTTTAAATTCGGAAAAAAAAAAATAAATAAACAAATAAAAAAAAAATAAAATAAAATAAGACAGCAAGTTATACGGTTAGATATATTTTAAAAATATATAAAATAAATAAGTAAAAGTTAACAATGTATTTAATATGGGAGATTATTAATGTAAATACAGTTAAGAAAATGTTAATTTTCATGTTTACCTAATGTTTGGCTTAATGCCATCGAAACACTTAAAAAAAAAGAAAGAAAAAAAAAGTTTTCAATGGGATTATTATTTTGCGTATAACGTTAAAATACAATTATTTACTTTTCAGCAGACGGTTTAATATCAACTATTATTAATTAATTGAAATATCAATAATAGGTTTATTTCAAATTACGTTTCGAAAATTTTAAATGGAACTCATAAAATACTAGAATAGTCAATTATTTTATTCTATTTAATGGTATTAGCCGATCCCCATTAATAAAAGAAAATACTTCCAACTGGAAACAACGCTAAATTAAATGGGAATTGGCACTTGTTGCTCATTTCCGGTATATCCACTAGAACAGAACTTTTTCCTCTAATGCTATGTTCATGTTCCAATCAATGATGAGGCGTTCAGTGCAAAAGGGGAAACTGCTTTTGATGATTGCCTTATTCGAGACTATGAAACATCATTTGAAATATCGATCAGTTTATAATGGAACGGCAACTTATATTTATTTTTATGTATTTTATTATTTATATATATATATATTTTTTATTCTAAGCAAAAGCTATAATCAAGAAATATACAAAATTTTAGCCAGAATTTAGACAGCATTAAATTTGTGCATATAATAATTTGTTGATTATTATTATTATTATTATTTAAATCTATATCTATAAATTTTCCATTACATTCGCTTATTTTCTAATACTTTTTTAAAGAAATGTCAGACTAAAAAAAAAAAAAAAATTCAAAATTTAAGTATAACCAGCTTTTTTATATAATGGAAAGGGGAAAAAAAAAGTTCAATACATAATACATTTTTTTTTTTTTTTCAATAATAAGAAATTTTGTCTATATTTTTTAATTTATTTATGCATGAAAGTTTACAGTACAAATAAAAATAACGAAACTAAACTAAACTTTAAAAAAAAGAGTATTGGTACATTCAAAGCCTGACTAAGGCCGGAGCATTATACTCTCACCACTAAATGCATTTTAAAAATATTGATGTTTGTTTTACTCTGCGTTAACTAGGTTTTTATTTAAACAATAATATTTTCTTATAATAATTATTTCCTAATTAAAGCATAGAATTTCTGGTCAGTAGGTGAAAAATTAATGTTAAAAAATAGTGGTGGTAGTTTGCTCCAGGCTTAGTCAGGCTCTGTGTATATTTGATGTTTGTCTAATCTTTTTTTTTTAAAGGAGAATCATGATGCATGAATTGATATAATTTTTTTAACTTCAATAGTAATAATAATAATAATAAAGATGTTTTATTATTAATATTATTATTATTATTATTTGTTTAGAATTTTAATCATGTTCTTATTCGTTAAAATCGTAGGAAATAAAACTTCTTTGCATTTGATGTTTCCGTAGAAATTATTTTATTAATGCTTACGCCTATTTATTATAAGAGTTGAATAATAATTTTTTTCCAGTAAAATTATTCTATTTTAATTTTAAGACACAACATTTTAATGGCACTTAACTGTAATTATGATTCTTTTTATAAACTGGTAAAACTTGTTTGATAACCGTAATCATATACTTCAAAATCCAAATTAAGTATATTACTAATTTATGTACTTTTAATATTAACATTTTAAATTAAAAATACATTTCTAAAGTACTGATAAATAAATGAATAAATAAATAAATAAATAAATATAATTTCTTATTTTATAACTTTACATTAAATAACTTTATATTAACATTATATTAACATTTATAACTTTACATTTACATATATATCCTTTTTGCCTCGGAATTCACATGCTAATTTTATTTCATATTAACTTTAGCAAAAATCACTTATTTACATGTATTTTCAATTTTCATATATCCCTTGATTAAAATTACGAAATTTTACATTTTGCTTTAAACTTTAAAAACGTTAATCCAATACAAAAGTGAAATGAAGTGTATAAAAATAATTAAGCTGTATATTTAAATTTCAGAGAAACTCATTTTAACTTAAATCTAAAGTAATATCTTCAGTGTGTTGCAGAACATTAAGTTGAATAAAAAGATCGAGTTACCGAATAAAAAGGCTCTCGTTAAAAGATAAAAATATTATTACTTTTGTATACACTTTTATCGCTGATTTTGATGTTTCATCTAAGAGTAAAGAAAGTTACTGAACACTGAAGCAATAGAACAAACATGTTTTAAGTAACTAAATTATTCTAATAAAAATACTATGGAAGTGCATTTCTTTATCTATTACATTAAAGTAGATTTTTCTATAGGAATCGTAAAAATATATTACATGGGGCGAATTATCTTTTCCAAATAAAGTGATATTATAATTTGATATTAGTATATTAAAATAATATAATAATTATTAATATTCTTTTTTTTTATTATTGAAATCAATGAAAATATAAAATTTAAGTTGCTTTATTAACTGAATATTTCGAATGTTTTCAAAAGACAATGGTTTTGTTTTTGTTATTGAATTTTTTGAACAAAATATGGTGAACAGATAAGTAATTAACCATTAAGGAAAAATTTCTTAACGTTTTATCTTATTTTCTAATATAATCATTCCCAAGGTTTTTAAAAAGTCTCTAAATACTAATCAATATATGAAAATTAATAACTGAGAATGGTATCTTCGTTCTACTATTTTCTACAATTTATTTAACTTGCAGTAATACTTTCGAAGTGCGATTTTGCTAGTAATTGATCGCTTACATCCAGAAAATGACCATAGTCACGTTAACAATTGACTACTTCAATTTTTCAGTTTAAACATTTCTTAAATAAAAAGGAACTGGTAGAAACATATATTTAAAATATATTTCAATGTAAATATATTAAATATATTAAAGTATACTAATAATTAACACCAATCGACTTAGTAATCAATACCTTTCCCAAAGCGCTAGGCGTGAATCCCAATTGGCCGTACCCTATGCTGACCAGTTGTCCTCCTTTTTTGAGGACAGTCCCTCTTTGTAAGACGTTTCCCTAAGTTTTAAAAATTGTTACAAGAAAATTATTTAAGATAATTATTAGTTTTTTAGTCCCCATTTACAAAGAATATAAAGCTATCTTCCTAATTATGAAATTGTAATAATTATTAAAGCTTTTAATTTATGAAGGTACTTTAATCTGGTCACTATACCGTAGCTAATTGCTTATGGTGACCAGATTAGAGTAACTTTATAAATTAAAAGCGTTAACATTTATTACATTTCCCTAATTAGGAAGATAATTTTATATTCTTTGTAAATGGGGACCAAAAAGCTAATAATTACGATAAATAATTTTCTTGTAACAGTTTTTAAAACTCAGAGAAACGTCTTACAAAAACGGATTGTCCTCTAAAAAAGAAGACATTTGGTCAGCATATAACTAACTTTAAGATTTGTAGACAACTTTCTAATTATTCCATGTGCCCAAATCAAAACGTCAGTTGCTATTGGAAATTATAACAGAGCATTTTAGTAGATGTTAGTTACGAATTCTATCAATCAGTCTCTGAACTTTTACACATTCATTCATTCATGCTTTCTTTCTTTCTTTCTCTCTCTCTCTTTTTTCTTTTTCTTTTTTTTTTTCTTTTTAGATTTTTCTGCTTAATTGGTCAATTACAGGCGATCATCCTATTAATAAATGATAAAGCCTAACAAGTATGCTTTCTTTAAAATAATGAATGTAGTTTATTATATGATAAATATTATTTTTATGAATTTTAAAGCAATAACGGTTATAAAAATATCTGTATTAAATGCAGATAGAATTCATATCATTAATATTTTCATTTTAACTTTAAATTAATTGAGATGTTTACAAAGAAAACAAATAAATTTTTTGTTTAATATTATGTAAAATGTATCCGCAACAACTGATTTTTCAATGATTTTAATCAAGTTTCAGTTTTAATAAATTAACACTGTTTTCGATTGTCTTTGAAAAACAAAAGATTTTTCTTTCTTTTTTATGTTTCTTTAAATCTCTTCTATTGCATATGGGATATTTTTCTTAACACACATATACATATATTTATCTCTTCTTATGGAAAATTAATTTTCGTTTACTGTGACTAAAAACGTATTTTTTTACTTTCTCGTACCCATAAGGTAGAGAAAGTATTGTTTTTGGGTCAAATTTTCGAATGCGAGATTTTGTTATATTTACACGTTTTGAGGTTCCCTGAATGCGAAAATCATGTTTTTAGCAAATGGTATGTGTGTATGTGTGTGTGTGTGTGTTTGTGTGTGTGTCTGTGCGTGTGTGTGTCTGTGTGTCTGTCTTTTATCAGCATATCTCAAAAACAAATTATGGCAGAAAGTTCAATCTTGGTATTCTAAATGTGTATCATATAGGGATGCTACAGTAATCTTTTCGTTAAGATCAAGCAAATGGTTCGTGTACAGGGACAATCAAAAGAATTCTAATACATTACGTCTATGGGGGAAATTGCAGGAAAGTAGAGTTTAACATCTATAGACTGCACTAAACCAAATCAAACGAATATATTTTTTTTTGTAATAGAGATAGTTAACTGGGAAAAATTTTTTTGGTTAAGTAGGAGCCTCGCCTCCCCCCCTGTGGGGGGAAGTCACCCCTCGAGGGGCGTAAATTTTCATGATGGGTATCTTTCAAAAGATCTCGCCAATACCTTTAAAATGAATGGTTGAACCATCGATCTGCGATAATTTAAAACAAAGATATCGATTTTTTTTTATACTTTTAACAAAAAAAAAAAAAAAAAAAAAAAAAAAAACTTAGAAAAAAAAATCACTTTTTTTTTTTTTTTTTTTTTTTTTTTAATATTGAGAATAAAATGGACTTTTTTTGAATATTTGGTGTTACACTACTTCTCTAATATGGAAATCGTCTGCCTTATCGTAAAATGTAATTTTTTTAAATAATAATTTTAATAAATTATTTTTTAATAACCGAATTAATTTCTATATAAATGTAGGTGCATTAATGAAACGGGGGGTTGAGGGGGGCGGTAGCCCTCCTCACACAGAACTAATTATCATATAAAACTCTTCAGAAGCCTAATATGAATTGTTTAACATAGGTTTACATAACAGTACTCGTTATCTTACCTATTAATCTGCAACCTGTATTTATAGTAATAAATTTCAGGGTAAGAGAAAGTCGTGTGAGTGACACACCAGATTATTTCTTAAAAAAAAAAAAAAAAAAAGTCATGAAGAGTCGCTCTATCATTTAAAACCGAAACAATTGTTGCAAATGTTTGAATTTTATTTCTTTTAATTTTATTACTTTTTAACACTATTCGATCTGTGCATTTTACTGCAGTATTTCTTTTTTTCTTTTTCTTTCTTTCTTTCTTTCTTTTTCTTTTTTTTCCGCATAAGGAATTAAAAATTACATCTATAAACGCGAATAACACGATTATATGTATAAAATTTAAATCGAACTTCTTGCACTAAAAAATAAGAATATATTTTCTTAAAATACAGTTATTTAAAATAACAAAATAGTCTAAGATTGCTCCCTATTATGCATTAAAAACTATGCAAAAGATTCTATCTGGAAATCTAGCATGGAAAAAAATGTACATGTATGCGTAATATTTCCAAAAGCCTCGTGGATCAAGCAGAACATGCAAATTTTATGCTTCGTAGTTTTAACAAATGATCGATAGCATTTCTTTGCAGTGGTCATATATCTGTCTCAGAAAAGTTCAAAACTTTGGTAACATAATTTCTTAAGACAGGAAAAACTTTTCAAAAACTTTTATTGACGCACAGAAATTCATTCCTTTATTGAAGCTTTAACTAGAAATAAGATCATCACTTTTTTTATTTTAAATGTTTAAAAGCTTTAAAAAATTTAGGCATAAAAAGAGATAATTAGGGTAAGAATATCATTATTGTAATGAAAATTTCTGGATATATTTTCTGAAAGAACGTTATTTGAAATGTTAAAATTTAATAATTATTGAAATAAACATTATAAAGTCAACAAATGTGAACTTGTTTTCCCAGCGCAGTTGTCAATATATTTTTTATATTTTAATGAAAACAAATTAGATAATTCTGATGTAAAATTCTTTAGATTCATTGATGATATTGTAATGATTAATTGTGGTACTTTTTTAGAAGTTTTCACTTATATACACTGTAAAAAAAAAATTCAGTATTTTACAACAAAAGGTGCTGGCACCGCGGCTGCCAGCACAGTTGCTGTAAAATTTACAAACTGCTGTTTTTTATGGTGCTGTAAAATTTACTGCACTTTGCTGTGAATTTTACAAGATGCTGTTTTTAGTAGTGCTGTAAAATTAACTGCATTTTGCTGTGAATTTTACAAGATGCTGTTTTAAAAAGTGTTGTAAAATTTACAACAAAGTGTAGTTAATTTTACAACACTTTTTAAAACAGCATCTTGTGAAATTCACAGCAAAATGCAGTTAATTTTACAGCACTACTAAAAACAACATCTTGAAAAATTCACAGCAAAGTGCAGTAAATTTTACAGCACCGTAAAAGCAGCAGCTTGTAAATTTTACAGCAACTGTGTTGGCAGCCGCGGTGCCAGCACCTTTTGTTGTAAAATATTGTTTTTTTTTTTTTTTTTTTTTTTTTTTTTACAGTGTAGGCAGTGATGCCAGATTGGGGATTTTCGAGGCTTCTGGGGACAATTTTGGGGACCAAATGTTTGTGGGGACTATTTTGGGGAGTTCTTCAACTTTCTGTCAATGTTGGCAACATAATGATTTATCCCTACGACTAGAGACTTTCAATAGCTTTATTGTTATTTGGGGATTTTTTTCAAAAATTGCCTTCATTTGGGGAACAATCTGAGCTTAAATCATAGAAAAATCTGCTTGATTTTTTTTTTTTTTTTGAAGAAATTTTTATTTTTCCTCTTTAGTAGAAATCAAGCTGGGGATTTTTTCGAAAAAAAAAAAACACCCTGATTTGGGAAAATTTGAAGACCTGTTTGGGGAAATAATTTTCGACCATCTGGCATCACTGAGTGTAGGCGGTAGAGATGGGAATAATCGAATTATTTTGATAATCGAGTGATTTGCTTTCGAATGATTTTAATAATCGAATGATTTTACAATCGATTATTGATGAGGTAAGCGTAGAATAAGCGTTTTGTAATTAGTTTCGGTTTCTTCGTAGCTGTCAGGTTGCTTTCTGTTTATACTTTGTCTTTTCACTCATTGTTATGAAATTTTAAGGTCTAACCTAGAGTCCTGCACACCCGACCCGAACCCGACAGATGAATTTTATATCAACCCGAACCCACAGTAGAGAAACTTTTACGACCCGCACCCGACCTAAACCCGTTGTCTTTAGATCCGAACCCGACCCGAAACCCGAAAATTAAATAAAAATTACTTTTTCCTCTAAAAATCATACAAAACTTTTTTAAATTATAAAATAAGTTAAATTTTCACTGTCATACAGTTGGTAAATTATTTAAAAAATAATTTGAAATGTAATCACTAATTGTTTAGTTTAAAAATTAAAAAATCTGAAAAATAGATCAATGATAATTTTTAACGATTTATGTAAATTGTTAACTTCAAGAGTAAACTAGTATGTTGTGGCCACCACAAGACTTTCTTTTATACTTTCCTATATTTTACGAAGTGCAAATAATTTATTTTTTTATTTATTTATTTTATTATTATTATCTAGCAGAATGAATGCAAACGATTTGCATCTTAAGAGACAACTAACACTAAATATCCAAAGTATGCATTTTTTTTGCCTATAAATGGCATCTTAAATAGTACGTTTTTATAACCCGATAAGAATTCCAATTGGATCATCATAATGTCTCGTAATAGCCTATTCACATTTCAAGCTTTGTTTGATTATACTCAATAGAACCTGAGATATAGCCTCCTCCTAAATCTCGAAAATTGCTGATAGCAGCGCCACCTGTTGATCGGTTGACAAAAATTGATGGGCACTAATTTAGGTCAAGGTGCCTCTACATATAAATTCATATATAATTCTGAACAGTAGTTCCGGAGATACAGTCGCCACAAAATTTTAGTCACACACACACAGGCAGACAGACATTTTCTATAAATGATAAAATCGTGCTCTAGACCTCTCAAAACGTGTAAATCCGTCGAAAACTCGAAGTCGAAAATTTTTATGAATCCAATTCTTTTATTGAATATAGAAGAAAGTAAAAAATGCACTTCAATTTAAATGTTCGTAATTTATTGTTTAATACTTATAGTCTGGGGAAAAAATGATGTATTATTCTTTATTGCTTTTTCCAATGTGGATGTTTAACTTTACTATAATAATTTGTGTCGCATGTATGTGATTCACAGTTAAACATCTGCTATTTAAGGGTCATTGATCACTTTAAATTCCCATAATCAGCAACTTAGCTTCCTCCGGTGACAGTTTTGCTTGGTGCATTATTTATTTGTTCTAGAGAAGGCGATAAAGAATATAATCTGCCTTGATGGCATTTGTTTCCTTTATGTGTTTATTTTACATTATTTTTTTTAATTAAATTACAACAAGTATTCCCTGTATAATTTCTGCATATACAAATGTAAATGGAAGAAAATTCAAAATTTCATTAACATAAAAGCGAGGATTAAAATTCATTGAAAATAAAGATATCTTAAAAAAAAAAAAAAAAAAAAAAATGTAAATTAAGAAATAATTTAAATTCTCAAAACGTAAAAGCAAGGTTATGTTGTATTTCTTATATGTGTATATATACATATACATATATTAATAATAGTAAATAAAAATTTTAACACAGTACTTTAAAATTTTCATACAATTTCTATAGATGATCAGTTTTCAATTTGTTGAAGAAAAGAAAACGTATACGGATATTTTTTTGTCATGCTTACACGGATTTTTTTTTTTTTTTCAGGTGGGTATCCGCGTATAAAAAAACGGAGCTCCGACACGTGTCTAAAATCAGTTAAAGAGCTATAATTATGTCTACAAATTTATGCTTTCAATTGTAAATTTTTTTTGAATGATGTTCTCAAGTCGACCCGACACGTAGAAAGCTAGTTCAAAACCAGGTCATGTCCATTCGCACAGCCGTACGGAATTTTCTGTATTTTTTCTCCAAAACTCACAGGAAAACTGCTATTGAGTGTACTCCCCTCGAACCTAGGTCCCAAGGGCAGACAAACACCTTCAATTCTCACATTATAACCGAAATGTTTAAATTAGTCCACAAATAGACACTGAATAAAATATTGGAAATTTTTATTAGGTTCATTTGGTTATTATTTATACTCCGAATTCCTTTTTTAGAAAAAAAAAAAAAAATATATATATATATATATATATATACTAAGGCCAGGCCATTATGAAACCTGAATCCATTACTTTTTGACATGCTTGAAAAAAAAAAAAAAATAAATAAAAATCCTTTTTATTTGTAAATACAAGAAATAGGCAAGTATTTCTTATTCATGCACTAAAATATCTCACAGCATTTTTTTTTTTTTTTTTATGTAAACTTAAAGACTAATAATTTTTTATAAAAGTGTGTGAAACTGTTTAACCCATATTTCACCCTCGTCCTAAAATAGGACACCATGCATAAGTGATGTTTATATAAATTCTTTTGAATATTTTAATTCAAATTAAAGACGACATATTATTTAAAAGTCCAATAAATACATATGTGTCTTTATCGTTAGTTTAAATTAACGTTTAATATATGTTTTTTAATTTTTAAAATGACGATTTTTAAAGATTTATTCATTACATTTTCAACATATTATTACTTAAAAGGTTTTACATTCAAGAATAATGGATATACAAATTTATTGAAGTAATATTCTACACTTTGTACTGGTAAAAAATTATAAAAGTATATATATATATACACTAAGCGACAAAAAAAAAAAAAAAGCCGCACTTGGATATTTTCGTTTTCGCCTTCTACAACCGCCAATTTTATCGTTTAAAAAGCAAATTTTCGAACAGATTTTATTATGTTGTCCTCCACATACACTTCAGCTTTGAGTCCAGTGTTAAAAACAAAATGCAATTGTGAGGAAAATTGTAATTTTAGAAATTATTTTAAAAATGGTAAGAATAAGGCAGTTAACGATGACACAAAAAGTATTAATTTTTGAATGAAAATAAAAAAAAATATTTTAATACGTGTGATGGCAAAATAATTAAATGTTAACGAAATATTTGTAAAAGGGTTTTAAGCAAGATATAAAACTTTTTGGCAGTTTAAACTGGAAATTTGGTTTTAGGCGGCCATTTTGCTAATCCAAGCGAGATGACCGTGAGTTAAAAAGCCATTGCTTATAAAATCGGTTTGTATTACATTTAAAACATAAAAGAGATTCAGAAAAAGTGTTTAGTAGCATAATTTCTTTAACTACAGTACAGCAACTATTAAACAAAGCAGGTTTAAATGACAGAAATTTAAAAAAAATTCCATTCTTAGTGAAGAGAAGTAGGAAAGCAAAACCTCAGATGGCTATAAAAATTAAAAAATGGCTAGTTAATTATTGGGTTGAATTGGTTCTCTCTGATGAGTCAAGTTTAACTTATTTCGAGCTAAAGAAAACAAGCAGATCTGACAACGAAAATATGACCGACTTACTGAAAATCGCACTTTTAAAACAGTGACATATTCTCCGTACATTATGGTACGGAGGTGCATATAACTTTTCAAACACTCGGGAAATTTTTTATGCTCAAGAGATCAATTAACTCGAAATAAATCACAATCTGCATAAAAGTGGTGCCTGACCGACTATTTTGGAGGTATTTTGGACATTTCCGTAAATAGCATTTGAAGAAAATAATGCACCTTACTACACGGCGCCTGTGGCAAGTTTATTCACTTCAAATTGTCAAACTTTTTTATACATTTCCATCAGAACCTATAATTTTGTAATCAATCATACCTTTTTTCACTTTAAGTTAAATACCACAAAGGATATAGTAGAATTTCTTCTTTACCAGACATGGAAATAGTCAAAGTCGCGATCCGCTCGAAAATGTTCCGTCTATAAAAAGGCGGGGGAGAGGGGAGAGGATTCAAAATTTGCAGCCTATAACTCTGCCAGAACTAGAAAAAATTATTTGTGATATTTGGTACATTGAAATTTCTGAGATTTATATTAAAACACTGTATAAAACTATGCCATTGCGCATTAGAGCAGTAATTCCATATAAAGGTGGAATTAACCCAATGCAGAATACATATTTTTAACAAAAAATTGCTTAGATCTAACAAATAAAAAGTTTTATTTGATATATTAAAATATAACTTGTTTATTTCATATAATAATTCATAATAGAATGCAAAGTGTATGGTTATTTCATTATGTTCAAAAAGAAAGTTTTATACAGATATTTAAAAAATACTTCGTAAAGTGCAATAAAGCGAATTATTAAATCCAAAATGTACATAGGTATCATTTCATCACATTAGTATTCTGCAAACAAGACAGTTTTATTTGTTTCAAACATTAACTTTAAAGTTATTACAAATAAAAAATGTATAAGTCATTTTTTCTGCAGTGCGGCTTTTTTTTTGTCGCTTAGTGTATATAATATATATAGATGTTAAAACCCGAATAAACTACTACGTCAGAAACGCCAAAGAAAAATATTGGAAATGCATACAGCTGTTTCGGTAGTCTATAGCATACCGTCTTCAGTGCAAAAAGGATTCTGAATCAGGAGAAGTGCTCGTATACGAGCACTTCTCCTGAACGAGCACTATACGAGCACTTCTCCTGATTCAGAATCCTTTTTGCACTGAAGACGGTATGCTATAGGCTACCGAAACAGCTGTATGCATTTCCAATATTTTTCTTTGGCGTTTCTGCCGTAGTAGTTTATTCGGGTTTTAATATTCCAACGCCAAGTCTCCTTTTATTATTATATATGTATTATTATTATATGTCTGTTTTCATTATATTTCCAAATGTCCTAAATTATTGTCCTACTTTTAGGACAGCCTGTACCGATTAAACTAATGAAAAGTTGGTAAGTTTTTTGATTTTGTGTGTATACACAGACATTGAAAAACATTTTTTCAATGCTTGGTAGGATATGGGTTAAACGGGAAAAAAAGGAGGGGGGGGAGATTTCTTTGTGTCAGCCATAATACTCTTAAAAGCGCTTACAGAAATTCTAAATGATTTTGAACGGTTGATATTTAATTGCAGTTTTATTTTTAAACGTAGCTATGACTGCTAAAAATGCCATATTGTTTAATAACTAATGCTTAGAACAAGAAAATGCTACCTTTTTTTTTTTTCTTTTAAAGTATATAATGTTATTATTGCGTAAAAATAAATAAATAAACAAGGGAATAAATTAAAAGAAAAAAATGAAAAGAAAAGGAAGAAATAATATTTAAAGTTGTAGCGCTAAATTCAAACTCTTACGAATATATTAAATAGCCTATCGATATTGAGCCATCTTCCCTATCGTTTAAAAGAATATAGACGGCGCTGTCACCATTCTCGGCAAAATATCTAATGATATTTTGCCGATCATTAAAATGAAGTGAAAACATTTTGTTTTCAGAAGTCAGAAGTTCGTCGGCTCTCGCTGAGAGATGTAGCTGATTTCGTGTAAGACGCCCCTGTGGCCATGAGCCGCAGGCAGCGACCTGTAAGAATATTCGTTCTTATGTATCCTAATGTTCTGTTTACTGCGCGCGATGTATATAGTTATTGTGGTTGTGCTTTATTATAATTAAAATATTAAATATTGGAATGCCAGAGATCGTTCTTTCGATGTTCTAAGGTGTCATTCCGTTAAAAAGTTAAGATTTTTTTTTTTTTTTTTTTAAATCTTAAAACGTAAAAAAAAATAAAAATGTAAAAATCTCTAACACCAAGTTTATATGTGTCTCCTATTAAATATACACTAACACGCATTAAAATTAATGATAGACAGTTATAAATTTATAGTAATTCGCTTGCACTTTGAGACAGAGGAAAAAAATAAAAAGCGAGCCTTTCATTCAATATCTACAGTATATAAAAGTCATAGTTGTGGTATGGTCAGTGTCTTTGATTGAAGGAAAACTGTGATGCTTAGGCGTTTTAGAGTGAATAAACTCATCGGGTTCATTTTCAACTTTCATCCAGTATTTGTTTATCTTACTCAGCGAGAATTTCTGATTTCCGTTTTGACATGCTTAGTTTATAATCTGAGTTAAAAGATGTTAATTTTTTTTTTTTTTTTTTTTGAACATACATGTATATAGATACCAGTGATGCCAGATTGGGGATTTTGTCCCCATTTCGGGGAAAGAACTGGTGTGAAAGAAAAAAAAAAAAAAAAAAAAAAAAAAAAGCGGTCACATCAATGTTTTGAAATAAATTGAAATCTTGACGTGTTTGGTAGCGTATTCTACTGGAGAACAAATAAAGCAAAAACCACATAATTCTTTATATTTACTTTTTTTTTAAGCTATCATTTGTATCTGTTTATTGTTGATGATTTAAAAAAATAAAAAAACTTTCTTCTGATTTCGCCCATTTCCCACTCCACGAATTATCCACAACGTGTGTAATCCGTTTGCGGATAATCGAGAGTTTACCGTATATATATATACAGATTACTACGGGTAAATCGAATTGCAGTAGTCGGTCGCTACAGGTTTTGTATTTTTTTTTTTTTTTTTTTTTTTTAGCGCATTTTAAACGCAAATTATTTTGTATGGGGTGGAGGTGGGGGGGTGGGGGGAGAAAAGTAAATCTTTTTCTTTAGCAATTTTTCTAAAAGTTAACTAATCGTGTTCAGGACATCCGAAAACGTTTAAATCCATCGAAAAACGGAGATCGAAAATTTTTACGAATCCAATATATGTATTTTTTTCTCGTTTATATTGATTTTTCAAAAAAAACGAGAAAAATAAAATAAAATCCTTATTTATTTATTTATTTATTTATTTATTATTATTATTATTATTATTTCATTTGGTCAAAATATTTAAAAAGCGCAATAAATAAATCAATAAAAATAAAAATAGCACATTCTTTTCCTTAAAATATGAAATTGCGTTCTTTAGCAGCAGTTACATTTATATTAATGTTTTAAAATTTCTTTTATGCTATTTCTATTTGGTGCCAAAGGGAAAAGAAAAAAATTGTTTTCATTTACTCTACTTTGTCCGAAAGAAATAGATCTCTCGTTCTAATAGCTTATTTCATGACAAAAGTTCAGGGCTGGAAGTTTCCGTCTTTCTTCAAGATATTTTCAAAATCTGAATGGCAATTTTTATCATAAAATAAACCAAAAAATTATCGTTACTGAATAATGGCTAGAAAATGTCCTGAAAAAAAGGAGGGTGTTTCGAATTCTACAGAAATTAAAAATTCTGGAAACAGTAAACGTAAGATTATTTAAAAAGGCAGATAAATATAATATAAAATCTAATTTCAATAAGTATATCTGTTATAGCAGATATCGATTTTGAAAATAAATAAATAAATACATAAAATAAAATAAATTCAATAAATAAAAAAGAGAGAAAAATCTTCCGGTATTCAAAAACCCCACTATCGGATCACAGTTAATTAACAGCAGCGCTACCTGTCGGCCGATATACACATAAATTTAAACTAGCGTAGTTGTCTGGCCAAATTTTTCAAAGGTCGTTTGGATGGTGAGCAAACATCCAGGTTCAGATTATAAAACGGGCATAGAATGCAACTGGCGCCAAATTTCGGCTGATTGTCGAAATTTGCTACAGGCAGAATTTTCAAAAGTGTTTGCAGGGTGAGTGAACAGGCGGTCGTAGATTTTGAAACAGGAAAACAACGTCGAAGACGTCACCGAGCAGGAGTTTAAAACGGTGAGTTTTCTGAAGGATCGCAAACCCACTGGTCGCCGAAGGCGAATTTGTAAGCTATACTGAAACAAAAGAACTTCCATCCTGATTTAGTTAAATTTATTATTTAAATTTTTTTATAATTCTACATCTATTTAAATTGGTATTAAAATTCTTGAAATAAAGAAAATTTTGGAATGTAAAATTAGAATTTCGTTAAAAATGACCTAATGAAATCTTCAAATTAATCTCTAAGGATCTCTACACAAATTAAGTTTAATATGAAATTGAATATGACAAGGAACATTCAAGGTCAAAGTCATTGAATATGACCCTAAAGCGCTCCCAATTTTTGCACTGATTCGGCCCCAGAAATATACCTCTTTTAATTTTTAAAATAAACTATGTGCATCATACTGTCATGCGAACATTTGCTATTAAAAAAAAAAAAAAAAAGTCAAATAATATCTTAAGGACTATGTTTTTATACTTGTTATATTATTTATCTTGAAGTCAAAGGGAATAAATTTCAAGTTCAAGTTAAGAAAATCTTCTTTTAACCCTAGAACACTAGCGTGTTCATAAATACTCTATCACTAGAGATACCTAAAATTGACGCGCTCATATAAAAGTCGTTTTATTTGCTTATATTACATTAATATTGTTTTTAAATATGTTTAATTATTTGCTGTTTTACTCAATATTACTAATTTTTCATTATCTGAATAATTATTTCGAAGCACTCAAACTCAAACAAGTGTATCAATAGTAGGGAAAGTGCAGAAAAAACCATTAAATGAAGACCGCACGTAAAATTTACGTACCACTAGTGTTCTAGGGTTAAAAATTAATTTGTAATCATAAACATATTCAATTTGTTATGATAAATTGCTTAATAAATAATCAATATTTTTTGTTGAATTTCATGAGTGCAAGTTTATACGCGTTAACATAAATCTGTTCATATAAAAAAGTGCATTTAGCACTTCCTTGGTCAGCATATAACTTGATAAATGTAATTGTATGAAAAACCTTTAAAATGACTATACTGAATGATTAATAAGAAACATTTTTTTTTTTAATTAATTGTAAATAGTTAAGAGAAAATTTATAGGTGTCATGAACTAGACATGCTACAATATGTTTACAACTAATGCGTTTTAACGAAATTTTAATTAATCAATACAAAATGTTAATTTAAAAATTAAAAACTAACCTTTCTGATGAATGGACATTCTTCATTCCATGCTCTTTACGTTGTTCATTCCTCGTTCATGGTTCATCTGCATCTGAGTTCAGAGACGCAGATGTTATGCTTCCACAAGCAGATGTTCCTGTCTAAAGTCCACAGGAAGTCGATTTTACAGCATTTAGTGCTTGAATTTATTTCACAACATAAATACTTGAAAATATACCGCAGAAAGTGCAGGAAAAATTACAACATTTTTTTACAGTGTATATATTTTAAGGATTTAATTTTTTAAAAACACTAGTAAGAATGGTTAAATTTGAAATGTTAAATAATTAATAATTGCTGAAACAAATAGTATAAAGACAACAAATCTGAACTTATTTTTCGAGCATATTTGCCAATATATTTTTATATTTTTATTAGAACAAATTAGTTTGTCCTGATATAAAATTCTTTAAATTTCTCGTTGATGTTGTAGTGTTTAATTGTATTAATTTTTAAGAAGTTTCTTCTTGTAGTTGCTATCTTAAGGATTTAATATTAATGCGTACTAGTAATGAAAGTTTAATATCTTGGAAGTTTTCGGATTTAAATTTAGATTAGTTAAGATATCTTGGATTATTCAATGGCATGATAAAAGGTTGGATTTTGACTTCAAGGTATTAATTCAACTAATGGATTATCGTGTATAAGTATTAAAGTTTTGAAAAATATTTTATTTTGCTAACTGCTTGAATTATAAAAATTGAAATAAGTGCGATAGTTTTGAAGAGGCATTTCGCAATTAGTTTGATATTGCAATATTAAATGATTATCCATCTTACGTTTTAACTTCCATCCGTAACTGTTAAGATTTATAGCTATTTATCTTTTGGTATTTAGTATTTCTCCCTTTTATTTATATATATAGGAGATAATTAGTACGTTTTTAAAATAAGTTTGTAGTAATTTAATTAAAAAAATAATCAATTTATCATTCATATTATATGAAGTAAATTAAGCTCACATTTTCTGAAAATTATTTCTATTACAGGGTGGGCAAAAACTCTGTAAATACATTAAAAATTTTCAAAACCCGAAAAAATAACCGAAATAAAAAACGGTTTGCAGGTTTAGCATTGTTAGGTCACGGGATTTTTTTTAAAGATAATATATATATATATATATATATATATTCAAAAACAGCCGACAGATGGCGCTGATATGAACGACTTAGTTGGAAATGTGTAAATGAGACAGGCGATTATAAATACTTTTGGCTATGGGGATATTTTAAATCCCGGGTGTATGAATCCCGTCTATCCAACCTGTCGGAAATGAAAAATGCAATCCGCCGAGAGCTGTCATGTATACTGCCGGACATGCTGCACTCTGCCGTTGCTGGATTTGTGTCACGCCTGCAATCTGTTATCACCTGTGGTGGTGGACATGTGGAACACATATGTCTATAATAAATGATTTGGTAACATTATTTTTGTTATTTACATGTCTTTTCTTTCAGTTATGTACAAAACGCCCCCTATCGGCTGTTTTTGAACTATTATTATTCTTATCTTAAAAAAAAAAAAAAAAATCCCGGGACTTATCGATGCTAAGCCTGCAGACCGTTTTTTATTTTGGTTAATTTTCGGGTTTCATGAATTTTTAAAGTTTTTACGGACTTTTTGGCCACCCTGTATTAGCTAATGACACTTTCTAAATAGATAACAGGAATTACTCTATTTTAATTTGATAGATGTGTGTAATCAATTAATAAAGTATTAATATCCTTTTAATTGTTAAAAAAAATGAAATGTGAAAAAAAATATATATATATTGATAAATTTAAAGAAAATGTTAAATTATCTAGATATAAATGTCTTCTCTCTCTACAAATTTTATCCCAAGACAAATTTCTTAACCATATGAAAAGTTTTGTGACATGGTTAATAAAGTTTTACTCACTGAACTGTAGAAGAAAGAAGATTTAAATTTTATCCTATCTTGAGTCCAACAAATGATCGATCTCCTTTTTTTTCATGCTGCAGTCGGAAAGAGACATTTTTCTTTCAAAATTCTTGGAAGAATACAAATTTTAAAGAGCAAAGTTAGACTCAAACGAAAAAAAAGCTTTAAAGTGGATTAGTTACAAGAAATTTGAAAGAATTTACAGAAAATTTTCAATATATTTTAAGATATGGTAGTATGATAAACGTATTTTATTAAACTAAGAGTGAGGGGGAAAAAAGGAAGGATGTGTTTTCAAAGTTCAAAGAATATTAATGCAGAGAACTACAAAGTATATGAAGAGATATTCAAGGATTTCACAAACAATAATGCATGTTTTAAATTTGTTGCTTTATTTTAGTTAATGTTGTCTGAAAAGCGTTTTCCGGCTGGCTAAATGACTGGTTTCTCGAAAAGTCCAAACGGATATGACAGTGAAATTAACACACATTAAATATCTAGAGTATAAAGGTGTAGAAAAAATAAAATGTATTAAAACTTTCAAGAAAGATTTTTAAAAAGTAATTTCGATACAAAATTTAAAGAATAACTAATAAATATGCTTAAACTCTGATTGAACATTTCAACAAAATTAATAGTAGAAATAGTTTAATCTTCGTGTGTAAACTTATTAGAAGCATTTTTATTGGTGAATATGAAAAAAAATGAAATTGATAAAAAAATTTAATTCATTTTAGAACTTATTACCTCTTATTCTTCTTTAATTTTTTTAAAAATATTTTCGGCATTATTATTATTATTATTATTATTTTATTTATTTATTAATAAAATATGTATAATTTGTATAATATGTATAATTTGTGTTATTTTTTTATTTGAATTTCTAATGTTGCAAAACTTTATATACATATATATATATATATATATATATATATATATTCTGTTTTACTTAATAAATGAAAATTTTAAAATATAAATAAACTTGTCGATTTTTTGTTTCATTAAAAAAGGAAATTTACTTTAAAAATATTAAACAGCCTGATTTTGTTCGGCAGAAAATTTACCTTTTTTAGACATTCCGTATTACACTTTTCAAATAAAAATAGTCTGCATTTATCATGAAAACAATTTTAATCTATATATGTATAATCTTTTGTTCTGAGTGAGTGAGTGAGTGAGTGAGTGATTTATCATCGTCCAACCCAAACCCCTGGACCTAGAAACATGAAGTTTTGCGACAATGCTCCTTCTATCACGTAGATATTCACTAAGAAGCGATTTTACAAAATTCGACCCCCCAAAAGGGGGGGGGGGGGAATGTGACTTCCCAAAATCCTTCATATTTCAAACAAGAAAAACAGATATTCCTAAAATTTTTGCTTTAAAATATGGCTAAAAATCAATTTCTGGAATTTTAAAAATTTGGTCTCCAAGGGGGGGGGGGGGGAAAGGGGGCAAAACGTGATTTCACATAATCCTATATATCTTAAAAAAAAAAAAAAAAGATATACGTGAAATTTTTGCTCTAAAGTATAGCTAATACAAATACCTAAAAACCAATTTCTGGGATTTTAGAAATTCAGACCCTAAAGAGGGGATGGGGCAAAATGTGATTTCAAATAATTCTTTATATCGCAAAAAAAAAAAAAAAAAAAAGCATCATTTTTCGCTCTAAAATATAGTTCACCCAAATACCTAAAAACCAATTTCTGGAATTTTAGAAATTCGTCCGAGGTGGGGTGGGGTGTAAAGAGAGGGTGTATGGAGCAAAAAAAAAAAAAAAAAAAAAAAAAAAAAATAGAAATACAGTTAGACCGTTCAAAATTGGTACAGATTGGTTTTAGCGGCATGCGAGTCAAATGAAGATATTTTCGAAATTGTAAAGGTATTTGGAGGGGTGGGGGAGGGGGCGGAGGGGGAAAAATAGTGTTAGATCGTTCAAAATTGGCACATATAGGTTTTTGGGACCCACAAATCGAATGCAGATATTTTCAAAAAGGAAAAATTATTAGGATAGACGGGAAGGTGGTGAAATTGAAAAATATAGAAATAAGACTTAGAGCGTTGAAGGTTTTAAGGCCCGGTAAATCGATTCCGGATATTTTCGAAAGTATAAGTTTATTAGAAGGGGCGGGAAGAGGGATAGATGCAGGGGCAAAAGTAAATAAATTCAGAATTCAGATAGAATGTTGGAAATCAGTATTATTAGGCTTAAAAGACCGAGAAAACGATTGCGGATATTTTTGAAAGTGTAAAATAATTAGGAGGGGCAGGAACAGTTGGCGAAGTAATACGCTGCCGCAGACAGTGGGGGCCCGAACTGATTATTTCGCCGGCGAGAAAAGAATTTTTTTGTATTTTATATTTATATTTTTTCTTTGCGATAATATAGTGATTCATTGATTGTGTCGAACATAAATGCGCGCCCTCAGCGCACAATGGCCTGCGCTGCCGAAGACAGTGGGGAACCGGTGTGACATTATGCTCAATCAGAATTCTTTTCTCTCTCTCTCTTTTTTATTTTTTTTATTTTTCACATGATAAAAATTAATGCAATTTTGATAATTCATTAGTTATAGTGATTCATTTAAAAATACTGGCCAGCGAAGCAGGCTAGTAATTGATAATTTTAATACATACGAGGGTTGTAAATTAAATAGTGGCAACTTAACCTTGAAACTCGCAGAAGGGCGGGCATGCGCAAATAGGATATGGGAGCGGTGAGGTGGCGCTGTTGTCGATGTGTAGAGTGCAAAAAACAGTCGATCTGCTAAGAAGGGTAGTTGTTGTGTGGCGTTAAAGTGAATAGTTTCGTTTCCATCGCTCTAAAGCATGTTTATTGTTGCAAATCCGCAGTCTCATTCCGACCCGAACGAAATGCTTGAACCCATCGTTCTACTGTCCTATACGGTAAAGCATTTGTGACACAGGCTTCCTCTAATCCTCGATAGCATTCTGTTGCATTTTTGCCACGGGCAACTTCAATTTTAAGCCACGACCGCTGATCACCTTTTGAAAATATGCTTTAGAGCGATGGAAACGAAACTCCTCACTCCCGTCACACAACAACTACCCTTTTTAGCAGATCGACTGTTTTTTGCACGCTACACATCGACAACAGTGCCACCTCACCGCTCCCATATCCTATTTGCGCATGCCGGCCCTTCTGCGAGTTTCAAGGTTAAGTTGCCACTATTTAATTTACAACCCTCGTAATTTGTACTGAGTAAATTTGTATAGGAATACGTAGAAAAGAATTTTGTTGGGGTCACAACATACCAGTTTGATTAAAATATTACAAATAGGCAATGTTCCAAATCAATATTAAAATTTTCTATGTTTATCGAGAATATATCGGCTTCATTAATATTTCACTTACATATTTTAAATTGATTTACACTTTTTAGTATATTTAAAATTCAATTTTCCCCGCACAATGTGAAATGCTTATTTAGTGGTGGTGATTGGTGATTGGGTTTTACGTCGCACTAATGCTGCGCAGATGGGCAATTGGCGACGGTCTGGGACACACCCCTAGAGGTAGTCCGGAGACATGCCATCACAATTTTGATCCTCCACGGAAGGGATGGCTCTCCCGCTTCGGTAACCCCCAGAGGTATAATTTTTGATGGGAACATGGAGGACATTGTGGCCACGACAGATTTTACGTGCACCAGCCACCATTAGTGTACACGACGGTCTTTGGCCGGCTCGAGTACCGAACCCGCAATCTTCCAATTACGAGGCCGGCGCTCTACCGACTGGGCTACCGCGGCCCCCGCTTATTTAGTGAAAGGGCGCATTCGAAAGTATTTCCCGGTCACTTCCCGAGTTGGGAAATGACGTCACGCGAGAAGTTCGGGAAATTAGAACTACCATATAGGAGCCATGTTTGTTTATATATTTGTTTCCCGGGAAGATGAGATGTGTACGGAAGTAGTTATATCTCGGTCATTTTTCGTAAGGCTCCTCCTAAATTTTTTGAGAAAGAAAATATCTAATGCATTGTGTAAAACCATAAAAAATTATAAAACTAATTAATGAATTTAAGCATTATTTTTTGTATAAATCTTATTTAAAGCATATTTTTAAAATTAATATCTGCATATGTACAATCATACCCCCCAACTGATTTCGCCGTAAATTATTGTAGAAACATGCGGCTGGTAATGGTCTATTGGTAATAATGCTTAGCTTATGACGGCATAGTTATATTTTGATTAGGGGGCATCTACATGTTAAAACTGGTATCAACTTCATTTTTTTAATGGAAACGATAGTTTTTTTTTTTTTTTTTTTTTTTTTTTTTTTATTATTATTATTATTATTTGGATCAAATAAACCTAAAAAAGGGTATAGTTTCTATATTTATCTCTATTTTTCCTTGAGTTATAATTTGTCAACATATGGGTATGCTAATGTTAAATGAATATGACAAACATTAATTCATACTTTCACGAAAAATTAATATATTCAAATTTCAATTTTTATATGTTAGAATGAAGTGACTTAAACGTATTCCATGAATATGTTTGATTAAAAAAACCTTTTCTTTAATTACGAAAATTATTAATAAATTCATATTTAAAAAAAAATACGAGTTATGACTATATTAATTTTTGCACAAATAGAACAGACATCTACAAAAACACGAGTTTCCAAATTTACAGCTCATTCCTATTATTATTTTTCGAGTTATAGTTTTATTTCAATTTTTATTGCTCTTAGGGGTATGTCACTTGTTACCATTTGTGCTACCTATAAATTTGCATACGCATGATATAAAATTATTATTCAAATAAGTTTAGATGCACACATCATTTCTCAATTGGCATTACTTTAGTTAATTTTTTATTTAAAATTGACATCTTTCTTTTCCGGTAATTATTTGAAAGTATATAACACTTTTGTTTTCTGTGTGATATCTTAATTTAATTTTTTTCAATATAGGAATTTACCCCTAACACATTTTCGGGTGTAAGTCTATGAAGAATTAATTTAAAGTACATAAACACCTTTTTCCGAACCGTCTTGGCCTCAGAAATTCGAACATTAAGTCAAAAATGGTGTTCCTATTCAAAAAATGAAGTTGATGCAAGTTTTATTATGTAGACGACCCCCTAAACAAAATTTAATGTCTCTACATAAAAATGGCTAAGAGAGTTTCTTTTTTCCTGATTGTCTGTGTGTTGACGCAAGTTGATTGGCTAAGAGAGATTTTCTTCTGTTTGTTTGTGTGTTGACGCAAGTTGCCACCAGCTTTTCATACTTTAGTTAATTTTAAAAAATGGCACCAGCTTTTCCTACAGCTGCTCATTTTCATACAGCTGCTCAAAATCCAGCTTTTCATACTTTAGTTACTTTAAAAAAAATCTAATTGTCCGATCGATAAGTTAATTAAACCGACGGATTCAGAAAAAATGCCCCTTTCATTTGGCACCTTATTTGTAACGTAATTTTGATTAGATTTTAAAAAAAATAATTAAAATGTGAAAATAATAACCTGGTAAAATCTTTAAAAATGGACATTTAAATTTTTAATTGTCGCCAAAAAAATTATTTTTCTTTCCAACACAAAATGAAATATATTTTCACGCGGGAAAAATAAATAAATAAATAAATAAAATAAACATTAAATTTCCTCCTGCACATGAAAAATGATAATATGAAAATGGAGTAAAGTAAATAAATAAATAAATAAATAATAAAAATAATATACCTCAATTTTAGATTTTTCCCACTTTTGTTTAAATAGTATGTTTCTGTCACGGATGAATCGCGCTTGACATGAAAGCTAATTCCGCATTACATTAAAGAGCTTTACTTATTGATAATCCTGGGTAATTAAAAAAATTTTAATGCTGAAATAGATTGGACATTTTTCGCCAAGGACTCCACTTTCGTAAAAGCCACTTTGAACCAAGTAGCGCATAAAAATATAGATAAATTATAAAATATTAAAAAACAGAAAAGAAAAAAAAAAAAAAAAAAAAAAAAAGGAAGGGAAGGAAAACGAAAAAAAAAGAAAAAGAAACAATAATAATAATAATAACATAAATTATGTATTTTTGTCTAAAGTGACGATAAAAATTCAAAAGTCGCCAAGGGGAGCTACATTAAGGCTGTACCATGATCAGGTTTACATATTTCATTATTTCATTATTTATTTTTCTATCTACCAACTACAATTAACTAACTCAACTACTATTATAACCACAAAAATTAATTGTCTCATGCGATAGACGTAACTGATCATAGCACATTGTAATATTGTATTTGGTGTGAAATTGTTGTCATTTTCTGGTTGATCGAATAAATCAAATAAATATAGAAAATGACGTGGAAGAAAATATTATGTATACCACGTATAGTGTTGTTCATATGTAACTGGGATTCAAATATAAAATGACTACTTCGAATTTTTCGATACTGTCCGCTTGCAAACTGTCATTTGATAAGCACCCACATGGAAGCCCACTGGTAAGCTATTGGCTCAGGCAATAGGGACAGACACCCGAGAGTCTGCGAATGAGTGGGTCGCTGCCTTCGGTAGCGGGAAAACAGAGCAGGCTTTAAAGCAATTTCATGATTTCTTTAAATTTTACTTTTGTTTGCAAAGCGATATAGAAAAGAGTTTCCTTTAAATATAGTGACCAGCGAAGCGAGAAAAGCCTTCGTTGATTCACTACCTTCATTGATTTCATGAATTAAAAAATGGTTTCGTTAACAAACTTTGATCTATTGGCACGAAGGCAGCATCAGGCCGAGTGTTGTAGATTTCGAGTTTGATTTTGAAATTTTTCCAGCATTCGGAATTCGGTTCGTTCCCGAACCGGGGCTTTGGTAGTTATTATATAAAAAACTAGATGTTATTACCAATCGACATGATACAGCTGCGTGTTTCTATGCTAATTTATGACAAAATTAGTCGGGGGTGGCAATTTTATTTTATTTTATTTATTTATTTATTTATTTATTTTTTTTTTGTATGACTACACATTTGCTAAGCAATGGCATATATAAGAATTTCATAAATCATAGAAAAACTTGTGTAATCGTAGTTACAAAAATTACGAATTTTTAAATCTTATTTATCACCACTGCTTTTAAATATAAATCTCTCATATTACTTTTTTACGACTGAACGAACTAAAAATTCCTATTGAAAATTTCCGTTAAAAATCCTCCTTGAAAAAACAAGAGATTTATCACCTATATACAGGGTGGCCATAATTAAACTTGGCCTATTCAGAGCACTCTGTAGCTCTAACTAAAATGAGTATTGAGTCGAAAACTTGTATATAGACTTTTCAAAGGATACGCTCTAGGAATCTGCATTTTTTTTTTTTTTTTTAATAAAACTTAACAATTCCCCTCCGAGGAGAAATACATCAAAAAATCAAACCAAAATTACAGTCAAAATGCTTGGAAAGTTTTGTAATAAATAAATGTGGTATATTTCAAGCCATAACGACATTTAAAACTGTTATTCTTACTTTTTGCAAAGATTTTTGTTGCAAAATTTTACAGTTGACAGAGTGATTACCCATTAATTTTCCACTCCTTGGCCGGTCCCTTTCTCCGATCTTAATCTGTGGGACTTTTGGTTATGGGACCATTTAAAGAGTTTGGTTTTTAAAAGAAATGCTGTAACATTTGCTGACTCGAAGGACCGCATAACGTTGCATATGCGGATGATCACTGGCGACCAGCTGCGATCCGCTGCTGAACACACTGTTCATCGGCTGCAGATTTTACAAATTAATGATGGGGCCCACATTGAACAATATAATCTCTATAGATACTCATCAACAATCATCTCTGTTTTTAATATCTTTTGCCCTCCTCATTAGAAGCCTAAATTTTGTCTTTTTAATTAACTGCTGCCCTGTGTCGCGTGGGATTTTATATCTGGCAGCAAGTGTATTTTTTTTCTTTTTTAATGTTTATGCAATAAACAACGGGGGAGACTTAACCTCTAGAAACGGGCTCTTTCAGAATTTCACATTGTTATGTGACATTTGTCGTCAGAGCCCCTCTTTGGAGGTTGAAATCGCTCAAAACCGCTGCATAGTGGTGAGCGGCCTCCTTCTGTCTTTAAATTAAAAATCTCTATCGATAAACAATCTCCAACTTGTAACAAATAACAGTAAAATTTGTAATAAACAAAGTAGTTTGTGTTAAAATTTGTAGCTTTTTCATATTTTGGTGCATGTCCCCTCGAAATGGAAATGTTTAAAATTTTATTTAAAATTTTATTTATTTATTTATTTATTGCAGATCCCTAGAGCGCATCTTTTGAAATGTCTATATGAAAATTTTGGACTCAATATTCATTTTAGTTAAAGCTACAGAGTGCTCTGAATAGGCCAAGTTTAATTATGGCCACCCTGTATTTCTTGGTTCTTACCAGAGTTGCTGGCATCTCTAATCCAACCTCGCGTCGTTCCTAAAATTTTACAGTCATTTTGTTACATTGTCACAGCTAATTATTATTATTATTATTATTATTATTATTATTATTATTATTATTATTTACGTAATTTGTGAGGTCGTGACGGTAAGTCAACACAGTTTGTTTAAAATTAAGCTGGATTCAGCAAAGTATTCAGATGGGATAGTTAAATCGCTTCGGCGCCAGCGACTCGGCGAAATTTTAGGTCGGATTAGTTTTCTGTCGACATGATGCTGCAACGAAGGAATTAAGTTGCGAGGTGTAGATGAATAGGAAGAGATTCTAAAAATTCGGTTGAAATGAAGAGAAGGGAAGTTGATGGAAAGTGGTATAAGATGGATGGCCGTATTAACCATTAACTTCAACTCCCGGTTCAATGCAAAATCTTGAAAAGCGTTTAAAGTCAGGGTACAGCTTTCCAGCAAAATTTGGCATGCTGTTTCTGCCATCTTGCGTCGAGAATTTCATATAATCTTTGATTGGTTATTTTCACATAAAAAATCTGAAAATAACTATACCGCTAGATGGCAGAAACAACACGACAAAATTTGCTGAAAATTTGAACCCCGCCTTTACAGGCTTTTTAAATTTTCTTGTTCAATCGGGAGTTGAAGTTATTGGTGAATAACAGCCGGAGATGATTTTCGTAAAGGTGTGGTGTAGTGGAGTCTTATCCGACGTCTGTCTACGACAAAGTTTAAGGCCTAGAGCCTAGAGAAAGTTATACTTCGATAGAGGAGATTGAGTTGCACTTAAGTTAAGTAGTTTAATAAGTGTTGCTGTGTTTTAGTGCGAGTATTCGTGAATGGAAAATTGATTCAGCCGGGAATCCGCTGATCTATTTGAAAGTCACGGTATCTAATTCCGTCTCTACGACTTCTACTATTGTCTGGGTGAGATATTTTAAATTACCTAAATTAGATATTATATTTATTTGCTAAAATATTTAATTCTGCTGACTGAGCTAAATAATTCAGACTAAACCTCCCTTTATTCTAGTTGAATAAACTCTTAGTTTTATTTTATATATTTGAGTCTTTGTGCCTCTTATACCTAATACTTAAGTTAACTAAGTTAAGATGGGGTCTGCGTCAACGCAAACCTCACAAATGTAGCTTTGAAACATTAAAAAATATTTAAGAAACATTTTTTATTGGCGATAGTGGTGACATGACAATATAATAAAATACGAGAAAAATTTTTGGAACGATGCGAGGCTGCTAATTTATACCGTGGCATTGTCACTGGTCTCTTTTTATTTTTCCAAATTTTTTGTTTTTTTTAACAATTTTCTTTGAAATGCATTTATGATTGGATAAAAAGAAAATTATTCTTTAAAAATGTGGTGTGAAGTAAAACTAAGTGCCAACAATACTACGGAATAAATTAGAAAAGTTGGCAGATATGTGTTACATATGCAGGTATTAGAAACACGTATATCTCATTTCCATAGAAACGAGAAAGCGTTCAATTTTAGATTAATCAAGATCGTTTTATATTTATAACATTTTTTTCTTAAATTACATATGCACGCACACACACATATATATACGTAAATGCACTGCTAAAACTGAACTACTTAAAAATGAGGAGATGAGCCTCCTCATACCTTTTTGAGAAGATTTTTCTCAAAAAAAAAGTGGAAGCCGTTGCTTTTTTAAAAATAGGAATATTGATAAAAATAAGTATAATTACTAATAATTTAATTTCATGGAAGGCATTGATTTTAATTTGTTTTATAAATCCTTGAATAATGTACACTGTCAAAACACACTTCTGAAAAATAAGGAGAACCTTCTCCTCTTTAAGGAGTTTCACTTATTGTAATAGCGCCAAGTAAGAACATCTCATTTTTAAGATTTTGTTTTTCATTTAACTACTCATTCCATATTACTATTATAATATTGTAGCAAAAACGGCATTATTTGAACGCCGTGGCCCTGAGGTAAAGTACTGGACTTTGAGACAAGAGATTGTGGGTTCGAAGCCCTGTGAAGAGAAATTGTTTAAAAACGGTTTTTGTTTGAATCTAAATTGTTTATTTTTCATTTATTCATTATGTCATTAAGTTAATTATTCAGTTAAGGTTATACAATTTCTAGACTTTTCGAATTCTAGAATATTTTGTTCTAGAAAATTCCTTAATTGCATATAAAGTGATGTAAAATTTGAAATGAATAGTTAACAGAAAATCTTAAAAAATGAAAATTCCTTACTTGGAACTATTATAAGAAATTAAGCTTCTTAAAAACGAGAAAATTCTGTCTATTTTTAAAAAGTATGTTTTAACAGTGTATGTATATATATATATATATATATATATATATAATGATTAAAGCAGTTGAAGAAAGTTCTTAAAATAATATAATAAATACTTTCTTTAATCCATTAATAATTTTGAAAGAAATATAGAACATTTTATTATAATATAAATTGATCTTAGGATAACTGAATGCCCCATTTATCCTACAGTCTCAGTATTTATATACAGTCGAATATCTACTTTTAACTATTTGTGTATGAATTTTCCATCAATCTTAAACTCTTAAAATACTTTAAAGCGAAGTTAAAAAACATAAAAGAATGGATAAACATACCTTTTAAAGGTTATTAAAAAATCTAGCAATACCAAAGAAAAAGGAATAGTGGAGAAAACGATGAAGAATGGACCGAATGTTTTTGGAAGAACTTTGAAAGAAAAATGTATTCTCGAAAGAAAATTCTATAAAATTTCTCCAATGGAGAGAATTGAAATTCAAATGACCGTTAGTATCGAAAGAAACATGATTGACGAAAGATCTATAGAGAATATAAAGTAGAGCGGTTTCATTGCGTGGTTGTTTGTTAAAAAATATCCATTTATCTAAAAGCATTTTATCATTTGAAAGCGGTATAATTCTATAGTATTTCTATGTGTATTCTCCGGGAGATATAGAGAATAAAATATGCTGGATGATGAAATTCACGGTAATGTTTGTTTAAGATTTTTATTTTTTCCTCCGAAGGCTTAAACTATAGAATTTAAAAGGGAAAAAATAAGTATGCTTGCGTGACTAAAACCACACCCCTTTTGGAACGTTTAGTTGGGACTGAAATATTTCTTTCTGATATTTTGATGATACGGTAAAAAACCATTAATTAGTACGGTATGTCAAAAATATATTAAAAATTTATAAAAAATATAGATCCTGAGCACTGTAGTTTGGATATAATAATATTAGTGATATTACTGCAGAATTAACTAAAACTTGAGTAATCATGAAAAAAAAAAAAAAAAAAAAAAAAAAAAAAAAACTAGAAGATTTAAAACTGTCTAAATTTTATAAAACAATACTACTGGTGTTGGACAAAATAATGGAAAAAACTTTCATTTATTTATGTTTTGTCGACTGTCATGAAAAATACTTAACGTCTTATTATTGAATTTTGGGAATAAGGAAAACCTATCTTTCCTCATATTTTGCAGCAAAGATTTTGTCACGAAGGCCATATGGGGACAAAGAACAAATCCAATAAAATAAAAAAATATTTGTGATTACGCTGTATGTGCAAGTGCTTCGATTCCTTTACAAATTCAAGAAATGATTATAAATGTTATACTTCTTATGTGCTTAGAGTTTTGTGATGATGGTTTGAATCTCTAGAGAGTTATAAATATTTTATTAAAAAATGAAAAAAAGGAAAAAAAAAATCACAAGTTTTTGCTTTATAACTCTAAAGGTTTTTCTTCAAATTTCATGAAACTTTCAGAAAACGTGACAAAACATCCCTACCACAGTTTAAAACAAATACATTTAAGAGGCCTCTCCACTTATCGTCCCCAGAAGCCAGAGCCAATGTTATTCTATGGAGAATTTCGCCCCATTATAACTTATTAACTAATATATATTTTTAAATTCCGTTTTCACATTCAGAATCTTCACAACTATTAAACAATTAATCGCTTTCTAAAAAAATATTTTTTTTAAATTTTAATATTTTATTTTGAGGTTGTAAAATGCGAATTTTCACTATGTGAAATTTTCCATTTTTGAGCTTAAAAATGAAATCTTAAAAATAAAAAAAATCAATTTTTAGAAAGCGATGAATTGTTTAATAGTTGTGGATTTTCGGAAAGTGAAAACGAAATTTAAAAAGATGTATTAGTTAATGAATTATAATGGGGCAAAATTTCACATAGAATAACATTGGCTTCGGCTTTCGAAGATGGTAGAGAGTCCCCTTAATATTCAAAGAGCTATGGATAGCTGTAATAAATAATTCATTACTGCACATGCGCGGACTGTAGCAAAAAAACTTTGACATATTTTAACACTGTGCGTAGAGTAAATATTTGTTTTGGAAAAAACTTTCCATTTAGCTAACAAAACACACTCTTCCCATTTGAAAATCTGAAGTTTTTCCCCACTAGCTGCCCCTTTGTGTTCCCTAGATCTGATATTTCAAAATTAAACGAAATTCCCCTCAAACTTATTGGACATGTGCTTACAGTTTTCATAAATATCGATGCTTTCCAAAATAAGGGAGTAATGTGGGATTTTGACAAGCCCTGCATATTACACTCTGCAGGAAGAGAAACGTTGACAGAAAATAATATTTTTACGTATTTGTTTACTATTAAAAAGTTCTATCTATTTTTAGTAACGCAAGATATTCAGTTTGTAATCTAATAGGCGAGTCGTATTAATCCTGGACGATAGGACCCATGCCCCAGCCCGCCCGGTTCCCGCTGTTCAATGTGTTTTTCTAGTCAACTTTGTCCCCTTATTACTTCCGGTGTGATTTTTTTTTTTTTTTTTTTTTTTTTTTTTAACACACTTGACATTGTGAGTTTTTCTGCTTTTCTTCCCATGCTATTCCTATGGGATTTTTAGCCTTTTTTTCCCTCTTTTTCTACATTCTAAAGTGGCGGTGGAAGTTACGAATCAGTGGTCTAGCATGCATGCCATATCTATTAAAAAAAAAAAAATCTGGTGTGTAAAAATCACAATTATTATCGCTTTACAGCTACATGTATTATATATTTTTTGGACATAGTGTGGTAAAAAGACATAAAATTCACCTAATTAAACAGGCAATATTTTTGTACCAACGAACTAATGCTTCGTAAAGACATGTAAAACGCTCATTCCAAAAGTGATTATATCAAATATAAATTCATTATTAAAAAATAGATTGGGTCAGAGAAAAGTCCCACATAACGACAAGGGAAATGACAAAGGCAGAATTTAAATTAGGATAAAAAAGTCATTACCAAACCAAGCTTCCTCACGGTAGCGGGCGGTAGAAAGAAGTGTTATAGGCGAGGTTAAAAACTAAATTAAGATGTTTTCACCAAAAAAACTTCTTAGGGAGTGAGATTGCTTAAGTAGTTACAAATATATATATACATATATATGTATTGCATATATACATATATATATATATATATATATGTATGAGTGTGTGTGTGTATATTAATTGAGTTGTATAATTGTACTAAGTTAATTGAGGCTGAAAATCGCATTTTTAAGCAGCTCTACTTCATATTATACTTTATAGACAAGGAAAATAAGTTTAAAAATTTATTAAAACAAAAAAGGAAAAAATATTGAAAAAAAAAAAAAAAAAAAAAAAGGTTAAATATTTGATTTGAGTGCGAAAGTAATGAATATTAATGTGGTAAAGAATTTGTCAAAAAGAAATCTAATTCGTAATTTTAGTTTTTCATTATCACATTTTCAAAAAAAAAATTCTCAATGCATAAGATAAGATAATCCTATTAAATGTGCACTCTAATGAAAATGCAAAAGTAAAACCGGCAGAGGGAGAACGATGCAATATTTGCAGGTTTCTTTTTTTTTTTTTTTTTTTTTTTTCCCATAAAGAGAACCGCAGGAAGATCGGTCTGTAAAATCTTCCTCGATATTTCAAAAATTCCATCAGAAGTTGCATTCATGCCTTGTTACGTACATTCATGAACCTTCGGCATTATGAGACCGTCTGAAGTCAGCGAACTACTTTTAAAAATTGTTATAAGAAAATCAATGAAACAAACACGAGAGAGAGAGAGAGAGACAGAGAGAGAGAGAAAGAAAAGAAAAAAAGAAACTGAAAACAAGATAAACTGACAGACACACTTCTTTAGCTGGAAAAATAATACGATTTCCTTTAAATATAGATATATAAAGCATTGCTGATTTGTTATTGCCGATTTCTTATTTCTGGGTGTGTAACATGACTGTGTAAATCACTTATTGTTCCAAAGGAACTTCAAGTTTATCATTTTTTTTTTTTTTTCCGAAGTCTTCATACCACAAATTTTGTATGATAATTTTCTGTTCATTTAATTGTAGAAAATTACTGTGACATATTTTTATGCAAAATAAATAAATAAGTAAATAAATAAATAAAAATTAAATAAAAAAATAAATAAAAATAAATAAATAAAGCTAGCTCGTTGGGGTCTTCACAAGACTTTCTCTTATATTTCCCTATACATATTCACTCTATAAAGAAAAGTTTAAACTTTAACTTAGATAAATAAACACTTTTAATATTAACTATATGATATACCTTTCATTATGTAAGTCTCTGCTCGCTTTTAAATCTGCATACAAGTAGGAGATTTCAGAGTTTAAATGTTTGTTAGTTTCACCTTTGGTTTACACCATGCATAGATGGTAGAGGAATTCATGGGGTTGTTATATATCAGATTTTTTAAAATAAATATTTCATGAATGTTTAACTTAATTTTTTTTTTTTTAATCATATGAAAATTTCTATAATTATATTTTAAAAAATCTGGAGTGACTCCACTCGACTTTCCGAACATTGAGTAATTAACAGTTTTGTAGATAAAATAAAGAAAGAGTAGTTGTTAAACAAACAAAAGAGAGAAAACCATAATAGAGTGTTTGAGTATTTTTCTCCATCTATTACACGTTGTTTTATTTAACGCTACTGAACTTTGAGCCCATAGATCATAATGATAAAGAAATTTTCGTTGTGTCCCTGTAAAAACCTATAAATGCTAGATTCACCAAAATGCTTATAGTTAGTGCAACAGTTATTTATAATACTCATATAAATTTTCAGCTGAATTCAATAAGGCGTTTAGATGCTATCGTACTTTTTAAAATTTAGTCCCATAGGCCATAATGATAAAGAATTTTTCTTTGTGTCCCTGTAAAAAAACTGTAAGTGCTAGATTTACCAAAATCTATACAGTTAGTTCAACTGTGATCTATAACATGTGTACAAATTTTTTGCTCAGATTAATAAGGCGTTCAGACGCTATCACATTTTTAAAAATTTGGCCCCATAGGCATAATGATAAAGAATTTTTCTTTGTGTCCCTGTAAAAAAACTATAAGTGCTAGATTCTCCAAAATCTATACAGATTGAGTATTTGTGATCTATAATATGTGTATAAAATTTTTGCTCAATTGAATAAGGCGTTTAGATGCTATCGCACTTTTAAGATTTTGCTCCCATAGGCCATAATGATAAAGAATTTTTCTTTGTGTCCCTGTAAAAAAACTATAAGTGCTAGATTCACCAAAATCTATAGGGTTCGTACTATGGTGACTTACAATATGCGTACCAACTTTCAGGTTAATCGAACAAAGCGTTTAGACGCTAGCGTGTTCACTCACAGACATACACACATACACACATACACACATACACACATACATCATCGTAAAAATAGTGAAAACGGACTCAGGGGACCTCAAAACGTATAGAAACATCAAAATCTCGAATTCGGATTTTTGACATGATTACAATACTTTCCTCTCTATAGTGTTCGGAAAGTAAAAAGTGACTGAGTCGAATTCTATTGTAGAGCGACAACTTCGTACAAAACCAGTACACCCACTTTAAGCCTCATTTAAAAGTGTTGGTATAAAACAGTGGTTTTCGGCTGGTGTGCTGTAAGAGGATTTCAGTTGTATTTTTAAATGTTATTAAGCCGTCAAATTTTGACGGGTATGCTACACCGCTAAAAACAACCGCTTAACAACATACAACCGCTAAAAACATGATTTTCGGATTCAGGGGACCTCAAAACATGTAAATATAACAAAACTCCATTTCGAAAATTTAACCCAAAAACAATACTTTCTCTACCATGTACTATATGGGTAAGAGGAAAAAATAAAAAAGATATAGGTAATGAGTAATGAGTAATTATGGAAACAAATTTTTACGTAGAATAACATGGGCCACGAATGTCGACAAGATTAGTTATTGCCGACTCTTAAAGTATTCTTTTACTCCACCATTTATCTTTTTAAATGTTAACATTAAAAAATTCTTATAATTAATTTATAAATATTTCCATTGAAATTTATTCAAATATCTCCAGTTTAAAATCTTTTTTTCTTTTTCTTTCTTTTTAACCTCAGTCTTTACAGACTCATCACATTTTCCTAGAATATTTATTTGTAAGCATTCTCCTTCTGGAGATCTGATCTAAATTTCCTTTCCACGTGCAATCATTTCGTTTCAACAGGATGTTTCAATGGAGAAGACTAACTTTCAATTCTGCTAAGTATACAGTTACGATTTTTAAATTCCAAATGAGCAGACGATACTTTTTACAATCTTTTTAAGTTCTGAAATAGAATAAGTTAATGAATTTGATGCTTAGTCAAAAATGACATTAAAGAAATCTTTTAAGTGAATATTACGATCGTTATTTAAATATATTCATGCATCGTAAAACAAATACTTATGATTGCGTAAATGGTTACTTAAGTAATTAAAATAAATTAGCAAGTAACGTTCTTTACTTTAACGCAAGAAATGCAAAATCAAATATAAGATTGTATTATATATTTATTAAAGTGATAAAATTTATTATTCTTTTCTAAATTGATAAAATTCTTTTGAAGAATAAAAATTGGTTACTATTTATAATTTTACATTTTTTCTTTTTCTCTTTTTTCTTTCTTTCTTTTTTTTTTTTTTAACAGTAGGGTCTATCTTTGTTCATCCGCCTCTATCTTTGCTCATTAACTTTAGAAGAACAACAACAACGAAAAAAAAAAAAAAAAAAAAAAAAAAAGAGAGAGAAAATTATAATAGGGTTTTTGAGTATTTTTTGCCATAGTATTCCTATGTTTTTTAATTTAATGCTATTGCGCTTCAGATAATTTCAGCCATAGAACATAATGATAAAGAATTTCTCGTTCTGTCCCTGTAAAAAAAAAAAAAAAAAAAAACTATAAGGGCTAGATTCATCAAAATCTATAAAGGTGGTGCTACGGTAGCGTTCACACGATATCGTGTTCACTCACATACGTACATCACCGTAAAAAGCAGCAAAATAAACTCAGGGTACCTCAAAACGTGTAGGAACATCAAAATGTCAAAGTCGGATTTTTGTCATGATTACAATATCTTAATTACTAATGTATGTTCGGAAAGTAATATATATATATATATATATATATATAGAAATTCTAACTTCTAAAGTTTTATTAAATTGTTTATTTTAATTTATAATTGTTGCCAAAAATATTAAACTTTAAATTTTACATCTACTTTTTATGATAGCATGCGATTATGTTTTATATAAAATTTAAATCATTAAATTCATTTTTTTTTTACTTATTTTTATTTCATATTCCTCGCGCACCTTTTATTTCCTGATTCAAAATTATTAAAAAAAAAACTTTTTCGATATCGTTTGTAACGATACTGTATAAATTTTCTTTTCTTTTTCTAAAAAAAAAAAAAAAAAATGATTTTGATGAAATTCTGGCAAAAGCAGAATTTAGTTTAGGACGGAGGACTATTAGTTTATTCTTTCTTCCCAATTATAACATCGCTTTCAAATTATTCAATTATATTTTCGATAAATTTTAGATTTCGATAAATGTCCAACTATCGAAAAATGATTTCGACAAATGTCCAACTATCGAAAACGACAACGCAAAAATCCCAGATTGAGACTAATAGGCCCTCAGTCCTTAAAAAAAAAAAAAAAAAAAAGATACATTTAAAAAAAATTCTGTCTGTGACAGGATTTAATTTAGCACGACAGGACTATTTATGGGCTTGGCCATGATGCACTGTGACATGTCTCAAACTCTACCATAATCGGTAAATCAATGAAAAAAATTTAAAATCCGAAATTAAAGTGGGTGGGGTCAAGCTATTCCATAAAATATGTAATATTTCTAATGTTGAGAAAATGACTTGTAAATTTTGCAAGTCAAAAGTATAGGTGGACGTGATTAAAGTAAGCGCGGCCAAAGTGGGCGTGGCTTATAAGCTCTATAATATTATTTGGAGCTTATAGACCATGCCGCCTCATACCCTCCATAGTGACAGAGTAAGAAATTTAATGGTAAAATTGGATACTGGCAGGCATTTTGGCATTTTCGAACACTCTAAATTGGTAACGAAACAAAATGCCAGTTTGAAGAAGTCCTGTCGTACTATTTTTTTTTTTTTACATATATATATATATATATACATATTTAGAATTCTTCATCAACTATTCAGAAGACATTACCATTAAGAACATGTTGCCATCTATGTAGAAGCCATTAACATAACCAGAAGAAATAGATTTCAAATATTTTGAAGCCATAGTCAATGTATATTCAAAAAATTTCGCCATAAAATATTCAGAAGCCATATGCGATATGTACTCTGAAGATATAAATAAAGAAATATTTAGAAACGATCATCAATATACATTCGGAAAATATAGCCAACAAATATTCATAATCCATCCAATTTATGAATATTAATGGTCGTGTATACCAAGATCGGCAATTGATTTCTACATGCGATCGAGGAAGAATCTTTATATTAATGCTGGACATTTAAAAATGTAAAAGTTTTTACAGATTTCTCAAACTATTTTAAGATGGAGAAAGAAATTAAATGGTAAAATTTGATATTGGAAGGAATTTTGGCATTTTCGAAGTGGAACACTATGAATCGGTACTGGTAAAAAAAAAAAAAAAAAAAAAAAAAAAAGACATGTTAATTATAATTAACATTTGGAAACATGAGCCCAAAAAAAAAAAAAAAAAAAAAAAAAAGTTAAATATTTGTGTCTTTTATTCAAATAATGGAATATGAGTAAAGAAATGTATCGTTAAATTATTTATGAAAATTTGTTTCGGTATGAATTCCACAAACTTCTAGATGTAGGAAAAAACTACTACATTTAATCACATTCACTGGAAATTAAAATCTCGAAAATCGTAAGCAAGATTAAAATCAAAAAACGAATTTACAATGATATTTTAAAAACAGCAACTACAACTTTGCCAAAAATATGCAGCGAAATAGCGTGCTGTTACTAAAATCATACTCCCACCACTAAAAACGTGTTTGTTCAAATTGCGACTATAAATATCGACTTGCGCGAACTCATGCAGATGTTTTTCAAGTGGAATGCAATAAATTGGTAACGACGCAAAATAACATATTGAAAGAAATAGTCCTGTCGTACTAAAATAAATAAATAAATAAATAAATAAAATAAATATAAGGTAAAGACACCAGTGCTCGTCACCCCTAAAATCTGCGCCAGTAGTCGTCACCCTCTTAAAAGAAGTGTTAAAATAACCGTTTTATAACCTGTATGAATTTGAATCTACCCGCATTAGATTCTCCAAAGCCTTCTGCTTCTTATGACATAAAAAGTTCGATTTCAACTATTGGGGAAGAATAGGGAGAAACAAAATAAAGGAAGTATACGTTAAATTACAATTGAATTGAGTCAACGTAAAGCAAATGATTAAGGGAATAGATATGCATTTCTTGATATATTTTGTTGTTTGCTGCATTTGACATTGCTCATAAAGCATTGTATGTAATGCTTATGAAATGCTGAATACGATTTATGTACAACTTTTTAAAATTTGACATAATATAAAGGTTTTTAAGGTATGACGACTACTGGTGCATATTTTGCACATTTTACCAGTGCTCGTCACCCCTGACGAACACTGGTGTTTTAACATTTTTAATAATTGGGTAACTTTTTTGATGAAATATACTATATTTTCGTTTAGAATTATGATGGTATAATTTTTACTTTAATTTGACTATCGGCACCAGTAGTCGTCAGGAGTATTCGTAAATGTAAACAAATGTATTTTAACCTCAAGAACGTGAACTTTATTGCACTTGTAACTTTTGTATAGCTTGTTTAAATAAAGTCAGTCATGGTACCTTTATATTACTTACAAACTTTGAATAAACACCATAAAATACAATAAACTCGCAACAATTGTTTCGGGTCGAAAAAACACACGACCCTTCATCAGGCGAATAAAGTAAGCACGAGTGCTGCAGTCAAAGCGGCAACGCACGAGTGCGTTGCCGCTCAGTGCCGCCGAGTGCTTAATCTCACTCATTTATTTATTTTCTTGTTTTCTTGTACAATTTTACTCACACCAGTTGTTATATTTACTTTCTACTTTATAAAGTTTTTCTTTTCATTTTAAACGATTTTGTTCGTTGCCACTTTGACTGCAGCACTCGTGCTTACTTTATTCGCCTGATGAAGGGTCGTGTGTTTTTTCGACCCGAAACAATTGTTGCGAGTTTATTGCATTTTATGGTGTTTATTCAAAGTTTGTAAGTAATATTTTTTACAACGCCAGTTTTGTTGTTCTTTTTCATTAAACCATGGTACCTTTAATTCATTATGACTGACTTTAAACCACCTAAAATTTTCCATATTATTTTGCTGGAAAAATTAAACAATGGCACATAAACATATTTAGTTATAAAGAGCTTTTTCTAGTTTTCTGTTATATATTTTAGAAAAACAGACATGATTACTCCATACATCTGTCTAATGTATTTTTAATTTTTATGATGTCATGCTTTTGGGAAGATGTATTTAAGTGATGGTTAAGTTTTTTATTGACCGTGATAATTTAGTTTTAATTCATACATATTTCGAAAATTATAAAATACAAAGACTTAATTTCATAGTTAGCATGACTGTGAGTCGGTTCAAAATTATGTTAAGGCCTTTTTTGTTATTTAATAAAGAAGCATCACAAAACTGGCGTTGTAAAAATTATTACTTACAAACTTTGAATAAACACCATAAAATGCAATAAACTCGCAACAATTGTTTCGGGTCGAAAAAACACACGACCCTTCATCAGGCGAACAAAGTAAGCACGAGTGCTGCAGTCAAAGCGGCAACGCACCCACTTGCGTTGCCGCTTTGACTGCAGCACTCGTGCTTACTTTGTTCGCCTGATGAAGGGTCGTGTGTTTTTTCGACCCGAAACAATTGTTGCGAGTTTATTGCATTTTATGGTGTTTATTCAAAGTTTGTAAGTAATAACTTTTTTGTTATGTTAGATGCAGGTGAATAAAAACTTATATAGAAAATATTAAACATTAAAAGCATTTCTTAAGCAAGTTTTCTGTTTATACATTATATTAATTATGTAAGATAAACAAATAGTTAAAATGTTGATCAAAATTACCCTGTTGACTGTTGTTCTCAAATAATTAAAATTGTAAGATAAAATTTGATAACATTAAACATTAACATTTGATAATTTTAATATCCATAATATTTGATAACATTAGCTTGATGTGTAGAATAATACTAGCAAGCTTTGCTACCTTCGCTGGTCCCTATATTTAAATAAAATAGGAAAAAATCCCTATCATTATCAAAAATTTAAAAAAGAAAAAGAAAAAAGAAAAAAAATCAGTCGAAACCGCAGTTAATGTTCCCGCTGGCTTCTGTAATAGCTTTCCATCTCGCAATATGATGATTGGCTTCTACTGCCTTCAGCATAGACTTAACCGCTTATTATTCCCCCCCCCCTCTCCCACGGGTAAATTTAGAATTTTAACGAAATAATATCAAATTACTTATTGCGTACTTTTAATGAATACCCACACATCAAAACTCGCCTTTCTGAGTTAATTTGGAGTAGAACTAAGGTTAAAAACGTGTTTTTTGTCCGCCCGGCCGAGGGAAGAGGGGAAGGGTAATTTTGCAAAATCGCCTTATAATGCGTGTAAGGTACACACACAGAAACCAACCAACGCATAAAAAAAATCCCCTCCCGAAAATAATTTACAGCAGAGTTGAGCTTGAAAACATATATATACATATATATATATATATATATATATATATATATTGCCACCCTCACATAGACGAAAGATCTTCGCAAAATCTCTTTATACTACGTTTTGGATGCATATGACCAACTCACACATCAGAAATCGCCTTTGTAAGATTATTTAGAGCAGAGTTATGCGTAGAAATACGTTTTTGCTACCCTTTCTCAAAATTTGGTCTGAAAGAATTACGCAAAATACCTTTACAGTATTTTTGGATACGCATAACCAATCAATGCATCAAAAAATTTCTTTCCTGATATAATTTGTCCTGATATAATTTGGAGAATAATTACTCTTGAAAACGTGTTTTTGCATCCACCCCACACTTAATGAGGAAGGAGAGGCGAAGGATTTCTCAAAATTCCTTTATAGTATGTGTTAGGTACGCATAATCAACCCATACGTTTAAAAAAAAAAAATAATTGCAATACAAAAAGAATTTTTTATATACCGTGTTTTAAAAATTTCTGTTGAATTATATAAATGCTATTGAAGTCAGCGAGAACCCGAAACAATTGGCTAAAAGTATTAAAAAATGCATTGTTATCGTGTTTTAAGCTATTCTAAAAGTTTCAAATGTCTAGCTAGTCGAGAAGTTAGTTAAATAAATTTTCTGTTGAATCCCGTGAACGCTACCGAAGGCAGCGGGGACAGTTTGCTAAAAATATTTAAAAAATGCATTATCACCGTGTTTTGAGCTATTCTGATAGTTTCAAATGTCTAGCTAGTCGGGAAAAAAGTTAAATACATTTTCTGTTGAACCATATAAACGCTGCCGATAGCAGCAGTGACCCGAAACAATTGACTAAAAATATTTAAAAAATCCATTGTTACCGTCTTCTGAGCTTTTCTGAAAGTTTCAAATGTCTAGCTAGTCGAGAAGTTAGTTAAATAAATTTTCTGTTGAATCCCGTGAACGCTACCGAAGGCAGCGGGGACCCGAAACAGTTTGCTAAAAATACTTAAAAAATGCATTGTCACCGTGTTTTGAGGTTTTCTGATAGTTTCAAATGTCTAGCTAGTCAGGAAAAAAGTTAAATACATTTTCTGTTGAACCATATAAACGCTGCCGAAGGCAGCAGTGACCCGAAACAATTGGCTAAAAATATTTAAAAAATCCATTGTTACCGTCTTCTGAGCTTTTCTGAAAGTTTCAAATGTCTAGCTAGTCGAGAAGTCAGTTAAAAATCGATTGCAAGATTTGTACTGATAACGCTGCCGAAGGCTGCAGGGACCGGAGCAGTTGGCTAAAAGTATTTAAAAAATGCATTTTCATCGTGTTCTGAACTATTCTGAAAGTTTCAAATGTCTAGGTAGTCGGGAAGTTAGTTAAAAATCAATTGTAAGATTTGCACTGGACAAACAAACAAGAATACGCGTTAATAAAAAGCATGGTAAAATCAATCTTTGGAACAAAGTCACTCCTAAAAACGAGATTATTACCGCCTTCCCTGCTACCTACCCTCTGCTTTAAGTAAAGATATTTTTGAGAATGAATAAAATTTTGAAAACTTTTCTTAAAAGCAAAGAATTTTCAAATTATTTCACATATGAATTTGTTTTATTCGCAATATTTTGAATTTTACCGTTTAATGTTTTGTGTTTTAAACCCTAAGAATGGATTTGGGTTCTAAATATGTTCCAAAGATATTCTGTTTCATTTGCAAAAACGCAATTAAAATCAAACTATTGAGCAAATTGTTGCGTTTTATTTACATGACGACTACTGGTGCAAACACCTGACGACTACTGGTGAAACGCAGTTTTCAAGTGACGAGCACTGGTGCATTTTTATAGGTTTATTTATTTATTTATTTTTATTTTTATTTTTCTTTTAATTGGCTAAACGTATTGAAAAATTGAAATTGTCTAACAACTAGAAGAATCAGTGTATAAAATAGACCAAAGTATAATATTGATACATAAATTCCACATGAATTCCACGCGAAAAAAACAAACATTTTAAAAATAAGGCCTTAAGAGTGACGAGCACTGGCGTCGTTACCTTAAATATAAATAAAAAAATTAAAGGGGACTAATGTGCAAGTTGTACCTGACGGGACTAAAGTGAAAGTTGTACCTCAAGGGACTAATGTGAAAGTTGTACCTCACGGGACTAATGTGAAAATTGTACTTCACGGGACTAATGTGCAAGTTGCACCGAACGAACAAACTATTTCTTTCAACGAAAATGCCTACTAACCCTGGACGATAGGACTAATATATCGTATCATATTATTTATCGTAATATAACTCAATACTTATTTCGCTTCCTTCTTCGACTCGTTTTAATACGCATTTTTTATATGCATGAGCAGCCCCCGAAAAACAAAAACATTAAATCATTAAATTCATTTTTTTACTTATTTTTATTTCATATTATTTCACGCGCACTTTTTATTTCCTAATTCAAAATTATTAAAAAAAACTTTTTCGATATCGCTTGTAACGATACTGATTATTATTAATTTTCTTTTCTTTTTCTTTCAATAATAATAATAATAATAATAATAATAATAAAAGGATTTTGATGAAATTCTGACAAAAGCAGAATTTAGTTTAGGACGGAGGACTATTAGTTTTTTTTTTTTTTTTTTTTTCTTTTTCAAATTATAACATCGCTTTCAAATTATTCAATTATATTTTCGATAAATTTTAGATTTCGACAAATGTCCAACTATCGAAATCGACAACGCAAAAATCCCAAATTGAGACTAATAGGCCCTCAGTCCTTAAAAAAAAAAAAAAAAAACGAACAGCGGTGACAAGGACTATGACCTGCTAATCCGTATTTTCTTAAAGTGCGGTTGGAAAGAGAATTGAAAATGTTTCCTGGTGATGCCTATAATTAAGAAATTGAACCATTGGTTTCTCACACAGAATGATTCAAAAGTAGATAAGCGAAAGTGAACCGAAAAAATCAGAAATTTTGGAGTTGCTTCTTTCTTATTTCTTTTTCTTTCTTTCTTTAATTTTTGAAACTATCTAATATTTGTATATATATATATATATATATATATATATATATAGGTATAATTTTTTTTTTTTTTTTGAAATTGTGATGAAACGTGCTTTAGAATGGTGTAAGTGTATTTCCTGTATTTTTATTCATTAACACGGAATTGGGATTTAAAAACAGAGCTTTTAAAAAAAGAGTTCTAAGTGGGAGTTTCGGAAAATCCTTGCGCACGTCTCACAAGAGAAAAAAAAAAAAAGAGATAACTCGCGAAATCTCTGCAATCGGATTTCAATCATTTTAGGGTTTATTCCTTTCATTGATATATATATATACATTGACAGGAAAATCCTAATACTGATATTAGGATATTTCCATTAATTAGGCACGCATTACGGCACGGCATTATACGTCACGCATACATTGTCCCAGAGAGCTAATATTTTCTAAAAAGTGTTTAGGGTCAAATAGAAAAAATTACAAGGCATTCGTATCCAATTTCAAAAAGAAAAAAACAAAAAAAAACAAAAAGGAAAAAACAAAATTTCCCCTCATTTAAGGTACACCCTAGTATATATATATATATATATATATATATACGATTTACCTTGAAAACATTTTAAGTTATAAAATGTTTAGGGAAAACTTTGATGTTTGGTAAATTTAAAAATGAGAATTGCTATTCTATAATTTGTTAAAAGTTTTATATGGTTGGAAAGAAGGTTAAATGATGGCTTTTCGAAAGGTACCTTTCGTTAAAATATGGAACGATTACTTTTTCAGAAAGCCCAATTAAAAAAAAGACGATCGAAAGAAAGCGGAATTTTAGACATAAAAAATAAATAAATAAATAAATAAATAAATAAATCTTTATTCCCAAATTCTTAAGCACTCGCTCTCATTTGGAACGGTAAGTTTGTGAATTTATCGTTTGAAATTCCATTTAAAAGTGATAGCAGCCGCAAGACTGTTAAAAGGGCCAGATAAAATAGAAGTAACGGTCTGATATTTTCAGAATCGGTACCATTAGATAGGGGAAATTCTGAATCCAGGGGTAAAATTCGCTAATCGATGCGATAATTAAAAATTTTTTTTTAGCTAACTAAACTAATATTTCTAATGGCAACAACTAATTTCTCAATGTATCATCCCAGACAAATGTCTAAGAAAATAAATGATACAAAATTCTTTGGTGCTAAAATTACCACGTGATTTCATATGGGATTGAATTCTGCAATTGTTGATTTTCTGCAATTTTCAGCCGATTAAAAAAAAAAAAAAAAAAATCTGGTTCGCTCTCATCTGGAATGGTTAAGCTTGTGAATTTGTATGATACGACACATTAAGAATTTGGGTTTTAAAAGCTTTTTTAAGTAGCTTATTTTTTAGATACAAGTACACCGTTAGAATCGAGAATAAACGGTCTTTCGAATGGTAATGACAGATTTTGCATATCTCGATAATTACGGAGGGATTACTTTTAGAACCTCACATTTTTTTTTACCTTTCTTTCTTCTTTCCGCGGAACGCTTTCTGAGAAAATTTGTTTGTTTGTTTGTAGGGTTTAAGGCCTATTGACTACGCTAGGGTACTAGGCCTATGAATGCCTTCCGTGGGGGTGTTTCTAAAGGGTCTTAGCCTGCATTTATGCGAAGTTTCTGAGGAAGGAACAGTGATTTTTGAAAAAAAAAATGCAAGTTGACAGTTAAAGGACCTTAATTAACACAAAGTTTTAAACTAATAACTTCATTAATTAAGGTGATAGAAACTTCTAACCAAAATAAACGTTTTCCTTGGAATATTCAGTGAACATCGGTAGCTTTTGTGACGCGGAGGACCCTCTTGTTCGCTAGAAGATGCGGACGCAAACGAAAAAATCGGACTGCGGCGGCAGTTTTTTTTTTTTTTTTTTTTTTTTTTTTTTAATATATAGGGATTATTTCTTTTCTTTTATGACATAAACTTTTGTTTATTACTCAGTTTTTAGTGTCATAATAAATATATGAATTAAGAATTATTATTAAGTGTCATATGACCTGATAAACTGATAAATTTTAATATTTATAAATAATCAATTATTAAAACATTACATATTTAGGTAAAATGCATCAAGATTTAAAAATATTCATAAAAAAGTTATTAAGATCTTTTATAAAGTAGAAAATAGTTTGCAAAAAGAATAATAATCTTTAGATATAAGTTTCGATAATTTTTGTTTAAATTAATTTATTTTTTATTTTAACTCATTTTTTTGTTTGTTTATTATTCAGTTTTCAGAGACATAATAAGTATATGACCTATGATACATTAATAAGTTAGATATGACTTGATAAACTGAAAAACAAATGTTTATTTATTTATAGTAATTACTTAGATAATGTGTATGAAAGGTTAAATATATTTTCTAGAAAGCATATTTTGATGAAATTTAGTCTTAGTAATTATAATAAATATTAACATACACATAGTTCACTTACAGATATTGCTCTTTAAGCAATTTTCAAAATACATTTAAGACTATAATTTACGTCATAAACTTTCCTTGCGTTATTTCTACGAACCAGATGTTATCAGATGTTGCATATGACGTGTGGCCCTTAATGCTTATTGATTTATATAACTTCAGGAAAAGATGGAACGAAGTAAAACTTTAAAGTACAGAAAAATTAAGTGCTCTAATGGTATTCATTATAGAAAAACAAAATTTTAATAAAAAAATAAAAAGAAATTAACACGCAAGAATGAAAAGTCACGCGGTTCGCATAGGTTACTAATACTTTCCAACTGTACGTACCTAGTGCATAATTTAACCTTTAATGTACCTCGCCTTCGCGATCACACAACGCTCTGACAGTGTTGCCAAATTGCGCGACTTTTTTATTCAACAGTTACCAATAATTCTCAGAAGTGATATTTAATGCATATAATCGACGATTAATCGCCTATTATGTATATCAAACTTCACTTCTCAAAATTATTGGTGAATATTAAATAAAAATCTGGCAACACTGCGCTCTGACAGAATAATAGAAAGATAGACAGATTGACTAACTGAATTTATAATCACTCTTAAACATTTTTGGAAAGTGTTAAAAACGCTTAATACAAACGACAAATGAATTCCAGCAACTGCAGTTTTAGCCCTTAATGTATGTCATTTTTTTAATGTAGCTTGTAATTCTTAATTCTAAACATACCATATTCTATAGGAAACATTTTTTAGTATGTGAGTATTAAATGTTAGTTTTATTTTGATTTGTGCAATACAATGTTATCTAAATACGATTTATAAAAATGTTTCTCAGAAAATGCATTGCAATGGAATTTCTTTTGTGTGTATCTGTAAACAAACAGATTGTGCTGTTTATACCATTTTAAATAGGGAACATTCTATTCTGAATTTGAAACACATATATCATTTTGAAGAAATTCTGAAGATATTTACGGATGCTAGAGGCGAACGCACGAATAGATAGACAGGCGGACAGAAAGGCAGACTAACCAAACAATAATCATTCTTGTGTTGTTGAAAAGTGTTAGTAGTGCTTTACAAAAATGAGAATGACATTGCAGCAATTGCAATTATAGCCCTTAATCTATCTGAATACTTTTGTATGGTCCTGTAATTCTTAGTTATAATCATACTATATTCTATAGAAAACATTTTTTTTAGTGCATATGAATATTTAGTGTCAATTTCATTATGAGTTGCGCAAAATAAAATAATTAAAATATCGTTTATACAAATACCTCTCATAGAACGCAATGTTTTGGAATTCTTTTGTTTGTGACAGTACACAAACAAATCCTGGTATTTACTCCATTTTCAGTAGGAAACGTCTTATATTGAACTTCAACACCATATATAAGTTTCAAGGAATTCCATGAATATTTATGTGAGTTATTCCGCAGACAGTCGGACAGACAAACCAAAGTCAATTCTCAGTTTTGTTGGAAGTGTTAAAAATTACCTTTGCTTCAATACGAAATTATAAAAATGGACGAAAATATGTATTTATCATTTTCCTTTAAAATAATAAACGAATTCATCAAATATTATTTTTAAAATAGTTGAAAATGTTTTATAGAAACACAACTGATCTCCAATTACAATTTTATACTTTTTTTTTTTCACTTTTTCTTTTTGTTTGTTTATCTTTCAGATTTCATAGACACAATAAATGCATACATTGAGAATTATTAATAAGTTTTACATGATCTGGTAAACAGATAAATGTTAATATTTTTTCATAGTTGTTAAAAAATCCATTGCGCATTTAGATAAAAATATATCAAATTTTCATTAGAGCACATTTATAGAAATGCAGTTTAAGTAGTTATAATAAATATTAACATAAATATAATTCACTTTTAGATTTAGGACTTTAAACAATTTTCAAAATGTATTTCATATGTTTACATCATAAACTGTCACTGCTCAATTTTTACGTATTAGATGTTATTAGATGTTGAGTAGAATTCGGCGCTGAACGCCCCTTGATCAATACTTTTAGGAAAATATGGGGGGAAATAAACTTTTTAATTATAAAGATAAATTAATTGCTATCATAAAATTATTCATTAGGGAAAATCAGTCGTGTTAAAAATGTTTTGCACTATAGTTATATATACAAAATAAAAGTTTTTCATCCATTCATTTTTTATGACATATAATAATTAATTATTTTTATAAATCTGAAATTTATTTTTACCTATTATTTATATTAGAATTCTTGCATTTATATTGAACAGTATAAAGCAAAAGAGTATTTTCAGCTAATGAATAAAACTGAAATTGTAAAACCGTCTCAAGGAAATATTTCCAATTTTTAGCTTTTTTATTTTAAATTGAAGAAAGTAAAAAGGTTTATGTAAACTTTTTGTAAAAAAGGATTGTAATTATGAAAAAATCTTTCTGAATGTGGTGTATGTAAGTGCTTAATGTTATCCAGAATTAAAATTTCTAATTTATAGGTAATGTAGGCATAAATGTATATATTTATATATATTTCCGCATATATGTTTGCATGTATTTACGCGATTGCGTGTAAACTTCTTTTGAGCTAGAATATTGTAAGTATTTTGTAAGTTATAGCATCGCACAAAATGAAAGGATCTTATTGAGACAGGGATTTAAAAAAAAAAAAAAAAAAAAAAAAAAAAAAAAAAATCTATTTTAACCAGTTGACATAATATGGAATGTATTAATTGTATGATAGCAATTATTCGAAATGCTTTTAATTAAACTGCTCGGCATGAAAATTGCCTATGACACCATTTCAGCATATTCTTATATAAAATGACCTCTTGAATCCAAGTATGACGCCCATTTTGCTCTATCATCCGCCGTTTTTTAGGAATGGCCCCCTATTTTTATCATTTTTCGGGGATTTTGTGGCTTTAAATTTGATTTTTAGGAGGGGGGGGGAGATTATTTTAACCGTTAAATATCTTCTGAGGGGCTACAGAGTTGGAAAATGCTAAAACATGGACATCTGCGACAAGGGAAAAGTTTTGGGGGGATTTGCCACTGAAATTATGCATTACATATCTTATATATTTTTAATCTGTTATTAATGTTATTTTTTAAACTTTATATATTTTTGTTTTCAGGTGTTAAATTAATTATTTTTCACTTTTCAAATCAAATTCATAGTCATAAAATTATCGAACAGAGAAAGAAATTGAGGGAGGGGTGATGTATTTAGAAAACTGTGGGTGAGACTGGGCAAAATAGCAGTCCTATTTGGATTCAGGAGGTGATTTTACATAAGAATCAGCAAGAATGGTATCAGATCTCGAAAAAAAAAGGTTTTGCAGTGTTATCATTAAATTATTTAAAACCAAACAGAACTGACACATGTTTATGATATTTATTTTATATTTCTTTAGTTATATGGACTGCTTGAGACTGCTTATTGAAATCGAACTTATACATGTGTTTAAAAATTCAGCTCAATCGGACAGTAGGTAGTGGGTTAAAAATCGAAACAAAATTCGAACTATAGTTGGTGGCCCACGGCCGACAAAGCCCTAATCATAAATCTGTTACTACTTCTATATGCATGAAAAATTGCAGTTCAATCGAATGATAGGAAGTAGGTTAAAAATCGAAAAAACTTTGAACTGAGGTTGGTTGCCTATGACACCTTGAACCATACCCTGTTAAAAGTCCATTACTACTTGAGCATGTATTGTCATTATACAGGGCTCGATCCATGCAAAAACTTGGACCCTTTTGCTGCCCCTTCACAAAATTCAAATTTCTAAAATGGGCCCCTTCACAAAATTCAAATCTTTAAAATGGGCCCCATCACAAAATGCAAATCCTTAAAATGGGTCCTTTCACAAAATTCAAATTCAAGAAATGGGTCCCTTCACAAAATTCAGATTTATAAAAACAGCCCTTTCACAAATTTTTGTTTTATAAAAATAATACTTTTGTAAAAAATTTTCATGTTTACAGTATTAGTTTTAATGAGTGTCTATACATGTTTAATAAAATACTATTAACTTGATATTAAACATTAGATAGAGTAATTGCTAAAATGAAAGGTTCCTAGTGATAATTCTTTTTTTCACAAAAATATTTTGATTTTCACAAAAATAATTTTTTTTCACAATAATGGGCCCCAAAAATTAAAACCTGGATAAACCCCTGTTATATTTATACATGTATGTAAAATTAAAGATCAATCGAATGATAGAAAATGAGGGAAAATTCCCTTTTATATTTGATCCGCATAAATAAATAAATACACAAGCAAGCTACCAAGTTAACCCGTTAGCGCCCAGTGTCCTCATTTGAGGATAGCTAATAAAATGGCACGTATATTTTTTGGGGTTTCTTGGAATGATTTCTGCTTTTTAGTGACAGTTTAAAGCGTCACTCTAAATGATCTCTGAAAGTTTTATGTACCTACTATTATTTCATAATTTGGATAGTCATTTTACGATTTTTCATTCGTTGCACATATACATATTTGCTTTTTGCGCAGGTATACTAACTTAAATCAAGTTGAATAATATAATATATATTATAATACAGTACTTTCGAGATCTTTGCCAACATATAATAGGAAATCAATGTGTCATCTCAAAGTTTTTCTATCTCGAAGTTTTCTTGCTAGAACACTAAACGTCAATAATTGAAGATAGGCTTTAAATTTAAAATCAGAATAATTGTTTAAGTTAACATATTTTACTGTCAGTTGTCTATATTAATTTAGAAGTGAAATAATCAGCTAATAATATTTTGCAAAATTAATTCGGGCGTTAACGGGTTAAACGTCCATTACTATTTCAGCATGTATTGTCATCATACAGGTATTTATACATGTGTGTAAAATTAAGGACCAATCGAAAGATAGGAATTGAGGAAAAATTACCTTTCTAGATTTGATCCGTATAAATAAGTAAATAAATAAATAAATAAGCAAGCTACCCAGTTAAATAAAACCAAAATAATAATAATAATAATAATAAAAGCTGTCTGAATAAGTACCAACGTACTTAATTTATAATTAAGCGCAAGAAATAAATGTTTTTATTAAGTATTTCCAACATTTACCTGTTTGAATTCTTTTTTTTTTTTTTCCCAGTAAAAAAAAAAAAAAAAAAAAAATAATGTCGTAATTGAAAAGAAATTTTCTTCTTATTATTGCAGTTGGATTAACCAAACATAACTTTTCTTATTAATAAACGAATTTTTCAATATGTTATTTATGTGATAAATATAATTTCCGTAATTAGTTTTTTTTTTTTTTTAATTTACGTATTTATTATTATTATTATTATTATTAATATATAACACAAAATGTTTATTTAAACTACTGTAATTATTCTATTTGTTATAGTAATAAATAGAAGTTCAACTCGTTAATTCGATGGTAAATTTGTCAATGTTTACTGTATTTAAATTAAAATTTCTATGTACGTCGGTAATCAATGACTATTGCCAGGAATAAAGTCATCACAGGTGCTCCTCAGTCACTTAGCTGTCAAACTCGAAGTGAGAAACAAAGTCGAATTTTTGCATGATGAATTGAAAAATTCTTTGTAAAATGTCGATAGTTTATAGCATATTAAAAGCATTCGTTTAAACTTCGACATATTTTTTTAACATTCTGTGAAATATATATATTGTATATATTTATAATATTTATTTTACTTTGACGCAAATGTACTGATAAACAAGAACAGCTGTCATATTTGACCGATCAAATGCTTATATTATACAATAAAATTTTATGAAGCTGTCGTAATTGTTTTAAGGGGTTATATGGGCTTTAAAGGCTAAACAAAAGCTTAAAAAAATTGTCTATTTTTTAAAATTTATTAAATAATTTTTTTATTCGAAATTTTAAGTGTATGGAAGAGCAATATTTAAACAACATTTTATAAACTTTTCATAAAATTTTTAGAAAATGCAACTCGTTGGTGTTGGTTTACGGAGGCCTTTCAGAAAAGCCGCGAACATGATTTCTCAAAAACTAATGCACCAATCGTATTGGATTTTTGCCGCAGAGATGGAATAAAAAGTAATTTTTAAATAATAGGTTACGTTGTTTTACACTATCTATGGTAATAGGATCTAATAACCTATTATTTTTGCAACTTCTTATTGCTTAATTGGTATCTGACCAATGAATGCTCTGATCAATTCAGGCTATATATATACACATATCGTGCAAGGTGAATGCAGTTTATGTGTTTCACCCCAATATTTTCGAACAATAATCTTTGTTTTATCTAACAGTAGAACTTCTGAGACTCAGAAAAGTTAACAAATGCTATTATAAAATAGTAGTAGAATTTTAAAATGTCGTACGCAGATAATCGTCCGGAGTAAGTAAACAAAAGATTCTGATAAATCCAAAATATTTCTGTTTAACGCGAAAACAGCACATTTCAAATAATATCGAAGCGTAGGTGCTAGTTCGTGTAGCAAAAAATGCGCAGTATGTAAACGATACCATTCAATATTTAAAAGAAACTGTTATTAAAAAAGAATGATAACTTTTCAAATACCAAACTGCCAAATGAATGTTTCACTTGATTTTCGGAAGAACTTGAATATTTCAAATTGACAAGACTATTAATATTTTTCACAGTCATATTTGGTAAATGCACAGTGAGGTGGCTGCTTTGAATATCTTTTCTTCATTAAAAGCAGTTGCTTCTTTTAAAGGCTTCCGGCTTCCAAAATTTTACCAAAATTTGAAATAATTATCTGTACACCAGACCTGTTTCAATTCTAAAGTTTCGTAGTTCTACCTTTATTAGTTTCCAGGACATAATAGCCAGATTTCCCGCATACATACATACACACACACATACTTACTGACTAATTGCCAAAAACCACTTTTTTGGACTCAGGAGACCTTAAAACATGTAAATAAGGTGAAATCTCGACATTGAATTTTTGGACCGAATACAATACTTCCATTACCTACGGTAGTCGGGTAATGGAAGGATTTTCATTTTTTCATATGCATGAGCAAATTTAGTATTTTATAACTTCTTTTTTTTTTCGCCTGAAAGCATGTTTCATTTTATTATGTTGAAAATAATAATAATAACTGGATTTTTTCTTTCTTTTAACAATGAAAAATTTAAATGTTCAATTTTAAAGCTATTACCAATGTATTATTTTTGTATTTTAATTAAATTTTTAAAATATAATCAAAATTTCGTTACAATAAGGTACCAAATGAAAGGGGTGATTTTTCTGAATCCGTCGGATTAATTAGCTTATCGATCGCACAATCAGATTTTTTTAAATTAACTAATGTGTGAAAATTTTGCGGCAACTTGCATCAATACACAGGCAAAGAGAGTCCAAGGAAATCTCTTAGTGGTCTATATATGTAGATTAAAATGTATTATTTAACTAAATCTTGCTTAAAATTTAGTGTCAATTGTTCATGCACAGAAATCACTGAAGGGTATATAAACAATGCGTGATGAAAACAGTGAAATGGTTAAAATTAATAATACAAGATACACATTAAAAAAATAATAATAATAATAATAATAAATAAATAAATAAATAAATAAATAAAAATATTTCCAATATCATACGCATTAATTTGTTGCATAAAAACTGCATAAAATGACAATTTTATATTTCAAAAATGATTAAACGTCAAAAACGTTATTTTAAAATGATATTTTCTATTGTTATCATTAATTCTTCTCGTATTTTGTGACTACGGCTCTGTCATCTCAGTTTAATTCCCTTTGTGCATCTTGTTTTCAATTACTAATTCCATGGCAGGAAATGTGATACCGGTAATTGATCTTTCACTTATACCGTATACATGCCATTAATTTTTCCACCAGTCATTCAATTCAAGCGAAATGATTTTAGTACAAATGAAATGATACGCAAAATATGTGATAAACCCATTTAAAATAAACACGACTTTTTGAACCCGATGAGTGATTCTGAACACTTATGTCAAATAGTGTTTACTGGTTAATTAGCAACAAACATTTTGCCTATTTACGATTAATTTGTTTGGTAAAGAATTGTATCTGTAACAAATTATCGTTTCCATAAACAGGTGACAGTATAAGTGATGACATGAAGCGATATCAAGAAATGGTTTAATTATGCGAATTCATTTTACGAAGAAAATGTATATCATTATGATATACAATTAAACATTAGACGATTGTTAAGTTTAACTCATTTTAATGTTACGAAATTATAAAATGGCTCATTTTAAATTTATGTTATTATTTTGTAAAGTTTATGATATTTTAAATTACATGTTTAACTAGAATGATGTTACTTATTGATTATGAAAAGAATTTTAACGTAGAATATAATTATGTCCATCAAGTGTTCTGAAAACGAATAAAATAGAAATTTTAAACTAATTATGCATTGATGTTTTAAAATTTAATTTTTCATTAATGCACCAAATACATACATACATACATACATACATATATATACACATATGTCAATTTAATTAAAAAATTAAAACATTTTTCTAAGAAAAAATTAAACAGATAACAAATCTTTAATTATTACAATTAAAATAATTAAGCATGTAGCAAAAGTATTTTTGCAAGAAAATAGAAAAAATTTTAATTTTTAAAATATATTTTTATTACAAAATCTTCTAGCAACTAAAAGATTTCATAAAAATGCTATAATGTATTTAATAAAGTTCATTAATTAATAATATAAATTAATTATTAATAGTTCGTATCAAAAAATGCCTTGTCTGTGTATCTTCGAACAAAAAATTTCTAAAAAGAAAGTTATTTTAATTGAGAAAGATATATCCCATATCTTTCATATTATGTTTTGAGAAAACTATCTACATTTAAAGTTGAAATGAATAAATTTTCGCGAGCCATAATATTTCCGAACAAGTTATGAATACTTTGAGAGAAAACTAAGATTATTTGTAATATGACGGCAAAGCAGAGTTCAAATTAAGTGTAACAGTAAAATGATGGTAAGCTTAAAGGACTCTTGTAACAATCGTCATTAGAAGCTCAAGCTTATGTTATTCTATGAGGAATTTCCCCCATTATAACTCATTAACTAATACATATTTGTAAATTCCGTTTTCTCATTAAAAAAATTCATAATTGTTAAACTAATCATTGTTTAAAAAAATAAAAAGTTTTAAATAGCTGATTTTTTTTTTTTTTTTTTTTTAATGCTTTATTTTGAAACTGTAATATGCAAAATTTTACATGGAATTTAAGGGATTTTGACATCGATACGTACAGAGAACCCTTAATGTTGCCAAAATCGATAGGTGCAGTAGATGCTAATAATTTTTTTCACTCAAAACAATTTTAGCCTATTTTATGTAATTTACTTTAAACTGAATAATTGTATATTTTTGAGAAATATTTTCCTACCAAGGCATTTTTCTCCCATTTAAATAAACTTAAAACTACTAGGAACTGAGTCGTGATCTTAACACAAATTCACCGCAGTTGAATTTCCTCCATGACAATTTAATTCACAATCAATTTTGAAAAGCCCCAACCTGTCCGCAATCTTTGTACTCATTGCACGGTCATATTCTAAGAGTGTTTTAATTTAAGCCGCATTGTCTGAAGTTTGAGAACTTGATGGACGCCTAGCGCATTGTACTTCATCAAAATACACTGTTCTGTCTTTGAAGGCTTTGTGCAATTTAAAAACTTGAGCCGTGGGTAAAGAATACTTCCAATAAGGTTCTTGTAACATGGCAAGTACAGTCGGTAACAAAAGTGTCCGAACACTAGCAAAAATTCCTAAGTAAAAAAAGCACACTTCATACGGTTTTGTTAAATAAATCCTCATCGAATCATGTTCTCACACTGACTAAGAACAGGATTCGACAAGGATTTATTTAGCAAAACTGTATTAAGCGTACTTTTTTTATATAGGAATTTTTGCTAGTGTTCTGACACTTTTGTTACCGACCATATCTCAGTAGCTAATTTTTTTAATTCTATTTAAAACTTTCAGGCGGTATCGTAGCTCGATACTCTGCTGCATTCTAAAAAATAACGCCACTTTCAAGAATGTGTCTGCTTCATGAACAATTTGTGAATTACAAAGGCTCAAGACCAACTGACTTTCATCAGATTCTGTAGCTGACACACAGAGAAAAATTCTGTAACTGATATCTAGAATCTAAACTGTGGCTCTAGAAAAAAAAATTCCATGCCATCCTTATAAATTCTATTCCCCTTTGAAAGTGAGTTCTAGAAACCCCTATTAGAATTCTAGAGCATTTTCCTATATTATCGAGGTCAAACTTATTTAAAAAATCTCTTCAGATAAATGTGAACACAAGAAGTGTATTTTAGTAACTCTAATTCAAGTTTATGACCCAATTCTAGGAAATCAAACGAGAATTTCTCGCAATACAAAGGATTCATAATATTCAGAATGTTGTTCAACCATCTAGAAAAGTCACTAGAAATTCTCGATCATTTCGTCTATTCAGCTTATTGGCGTGCCTTATACGCATCGTTCGGAAATCTATATTTCTAGTTTAGGGATTTAGAAAATGACCACTTATTCGTTCTAGATGAAGGCGATATATATATATATATATATATATATATATATATATATATATATATATATATATATATACTCAGTGCAGTCCCCGTCATCTGTATCACCCGAAAACTTTGCCCATTTGACCTCCTGCTTGGCGCAAAAAAATCACTCAGATTAATTTCTGGAAAGACTTTATATACATATATATATCAAGGTTTCGACGAATTAGCCTTTTCACCCTGATTCTTCCACTATTGTATTCTAACAATAATTTTTTATTTAATTTATTTCGCAAGCATAGTACGGAAGATTACTATAACAAAAGTACTGACTGAAGAATCAGGAACAAATATTAAATGTCATTAGCTTGTACATAATAATTATGTATTTAATACTAAAAGAAATATTTTTTTCCCTTATTCTAGGTCAATAAAAGTATTACCTGTTGTTTTTATATACTTATTGGCACGACTTCATTTTTGTGTTACCAAAATGCTCTAGACTGTGGATTTGTTTTTGATGACATGTCTGCAATTCGAGACAATCAGGATCTTAGACCTAACACACCACTTTTCAATCTTTTCAAAAATGACTTTTGGGGCACACCAATACAAAAAGTAAGTATAATTTTATTGAGATAAATAAATAATTACACAATTTAAAAAAAAAGTATAAATAATCATAAATATATATTTAGAAAATATTTGATGTATCAATGACAAATTACGACATTTTATGTTAAAATGAACGAAAAAAATTTAAAGTGCGAAAAAAATAATAATAATCTGCACTCTTAAATTACACTGATAAAAAAAAAAAAAAAAAAAAAAAAAAAATCAACTTTCAGCAAAAATATGACCAATTTAATTGCAAACAACATATTTAGAAATTTAATTCTAAGTTTTACTATTTGTAATTTTAAAAATAAGTACTACTAAAATAAACAAAATTTTTAGAATTCTGGAACTAAGTTTTCTAATTTCAGTTGTACATTCTGGTAAAAAAAAATAAATCTTCACACCAGATTAAAAGTAAATAAATAAATGAGTAAATAAAAGTTCAGCCATGTTAGCATCATTTTTAAACAGATTGAATAAACACGATTACTTTTGACAGTGTATTGCAACATTATCGTGTTTGGTAGCATTCCATACGGTAAGAATGTCAGTGATCCTCTTACACGAATGGTATTTAATAAAAGGATATATTTTGTATGTATTTACAATTCAGCCGATATTTTTACAGAATAAACAAAGAAACATTGGCAAAGCAGCTTGCTTTATGACCGTTCTCGAAGTCCAGCCTCAACTACTCTTCGAAGATCAGATGTCACTTTTTCCCTCAAGGTCCGGAGGTGTGATGGGGTGGATGAAACACTGTGGGATGAAATGGACACTCCTTAACATTCTGCATATGGATAGAATGAGAATCGTTACATAATATTTATAATATAAATTCAAGATTCATTTAAAAGATAATAATTAATTAAAAAAATACTATTATTTAGTCTTATTACTTACAAACTTTGAATAAACACCATAAAATGCAATAAACTCGCAACAACTGTTTCGGGTCGAAAAAACACACGACCCTTCATCAGGCGAATAAAGTAAGCACGAGTGCTGCAGTCAAAGCGGCAAAGCGTTGCAGTCAAAGCGTTGCCGCTTTGACTGCAGCACTCGTGCTTACTTTATTCGCCTAATGAAGGGTCGTGTGTTTTTTCGACCCGAAACAATTGTTGCGAGTTTATTGCATTTTATGGTGTTTATTCAAAGTTTGTAAGTAATATTTTTACAACGCCAGTTTATTGATGCTTCTTTATTAAATATTATTTAGTCTCTTATAAAAAGTAATAACAAATAGTTGGCTAAGTATCTGGAAACATTCTATTTTTCCTCTTACTCAGGACTTTTTCTTCTTCTATAATACACCAAGTGTCCGGTAAACAGTTTATTCATATGGAACAATAGCAACTTATTTTGTGAAATTTTATTTCACTTGCCTTTTAACATTCTTTGTTGTATTCCTTAATTTAATTTCAGGAAAAGTTTCAAAATTTATAAAATACTTGTATACAGAAAATTATATATATATTACATACTAAAATATTTCTAATACTTAAATATATATATTAAAAAAAAAAAAAAAAAAATAGATTAAGCAATTAGTACGATCAATTCCAAAGCTACTATGATTTTGATTAAAACTGAAATGAAACAAGAAAATTGGAAATATATGAAAGAATGCTAGTGTCCAAACTTTATCAAGGGCGTGGTGAAAAAAACAAAAAAAAACATGCAAAGTAAATAGTTTTCTGTTACAAAGAGAACATAAACTGAATTTCGATTTGCTCCATGCATGCGCAAACCATAGACTAACCACAAATAAAGAGAGAAAATAAACTTAAATCAACTAAAAAAACTTTAAATAAATTGAAATTATGATTTAAAGAATCAGTTTAAAAATTTCACTCTCAATATCGCCACAAATAGCCATTAGTTGCCATTTGAATGAAGAATAACATTTTACGATCAATAAATGAAGAAAGAAAATTAATACAGTAGGTATAGCTAAAAAACAGCGAAATTTTAATTTCTGGATATAAAAGATTTAGGAAAAAAGGTTTTACTCACTAGTTTATCCCAATGACTTATGAAAAGATTCAGTAATTTAATTAAGCAGAAGATAAAAATTTACACTCAAATTAACCCCATGTAATTAATACGCGCAGTTCAGTTTCAGTTAATCGTTAAATGAATAGCTAATACAGACATGAAACATGGAGAAATTATAAATGCTGGCAGAAAATATATTAATCTAAGAAATAGAATTGATTAATTAAAGCTTTTTACTATTGGAAATCTTAAATTAAATTAAATTATAATTGACCATTTACTTTTGAATTACATTAAATTAAATATTTAGATTTATTAACTTTATTTAGGAAATGGTAAATGATATCTGACTTCTGAATTCGTAAAATTTATTAATATGTAAAACATATACAATATTTTAAATTTATTAATTAAATTTTGATACATGCAAATAAATTTATTTATATTAAAATAAATTTTTAATATCAATTTAATTAAATGCCATGTTTTTTCAACAATATTTATAACATAAAAATGGATTTTTTTTTTTTTTTTTTAAACAGAATTATTTAGAAATAAAATGCTTATTCCATTTTATTTATTTATTTGTTTACTTTTTAAGCTTTATTTGTAGTAAATTTTAAAATTCTACTGATATCCAATAAATCTATTTCTTCGAATCCAAATATGTGATCTTATTAGCTAGAATTTTATCTCTGAAAACACCAACGAATAGAAAAAGGTATAAAAGCAAAATAATTTGGGGGGGGGGGAATGTAAAGTTTTGCATTAATGTGTTTATTATTTGGTTCGGAATATATATTGGTTTAAGAATATAATAGTAATTCATATACATTTTTTCTGCCCAAAAATTTTTAAAAATCATTACCTATGTTATTCTGCATTTTTCGCAAATCGTTTTCTATTCGAATTTCATTATATTATTTATTACTGAAACCTTTCAAATGTAATTTTTTACCATAGAAAAATTAACACATAATTAATACATTAATTAAATTCGCACATAACATAATCATTTTTAAAAACTATATTACACATACTTTCATATTTTAATATACAGGAAAGAAAAAAACTACATACCTACTAGTTAAATACCAGATGAATTAATTTAATTTAAGATTAACTTATAATATGAGTTGAAAAAGTAATCGCAGAGCATTATTTCATACGTTCTTGTATGCGGTCTTATCTTTTGATAAAAATGTGTGAAATATTTTCATTAAACTGAATATTTCATATGTACATTATTTTTAATTAAAATGTGAAAATATTATCTATTCCATAACTCCTTATTTCTTTTTTATGGTAAAATATAATAGTAAAATTCAAATTCGTTAGTTTTATAAAATTCAACTGAATTAAATAATTAAAAAAAAAAAAAAAAAAAAAAATGATCATTCCCCTTTATTTGTTTAATTTTTCGAAATTTTAACTCTTATAATACCGCATTTTTGAAAAATACTTTCTTTTTACATTTTAAAATTTAAAATTTATAAAAATGTTATATTTGAATTATTAAATCTTCTGACAAAATCCACATGCAGTAGGTAGACAGTTATATAATTAAATTCAAAATTTATTAATAAAATAAAATTAGATATTTTTTGATGTATTAAATATGTTATCATGGTATAACCTTATTTAATTTGAAACTTGTATTCACATAAAGAACATCACTTTTTGAATATATATATATAAGAATCGCTTGTTTTTTAACTTTATGAATGAATTGCTTCATGCGTTCAATATTTAGATATAAGTTTCATTAGTTTATAATTTTATATTTTATAGAGGCAATATATTGAATTTTATTCTTTTAATTTCGCTATGCTTAATGAATGATTTTTGATTGTTTGGATGTCTCTAGATGTTTAATATATAATGTTTAACACACAACGTCACAGCATAGCATTTAAATTTTTGATAAACAAGAATGGAGATTTTTATCTTTTATTTTATCTTTAAAATCTCAAATTCCAATTTACTTTAATATAAAAATTATATAATATATGTATTATACATAAATGTAATTTTTATTTATTTTTTATTTTTTATTTTTTTTTAAACAACGCAAAATTATAAATGTATAAATAATACAAAGTTTTCATTTTAGAAACTTTTTTTTTTATTATTTTTGTTATTAATGATATTGATTACTTGTCATTTTTATTTGAAACTTTAGGAGCAAAGCCACAAATCCTATCGCCCTCTTTGCGTACTTACATATCGCATAAATTATTACTTTCATAAACTTCAGCCTTATGGTTACCACTTGGCAAATGTCGGGCTGCATATTGTTGTTTGCTTACTTTTTATGAGGTAAGTTCGTACTTTTAAATTATATTTCTACAGAAATATTTTACAATACAACTTTTATTTAGATAAAAAAGCTATATTCCGCATTTTTCAACTTATTTATAATGTAACATTTATTTTACAAGCAATAGTACTTGTTTGAAATTTACTTTCATTTCATTTTATTTATTGTTCATTTCCATTAAGAGTAATGCAAACAAATATTCATTTATTTCAAAGAATTTTTTAAAGATCAACGCAGCTTTTCATAGAATAAAGATATTTTATGCATAGATAGTTTATCCTGACTATTTACCTATATCAGTCCGTAGTATTATTGTACATCATCATCATTCTCCAAATAAATTTCTTCGATAAACTGATATGATTGTTCAAAATTAAAAACTACTAAAAATAGGTAAATAAATAAAACTTTTATTTTATTTTCTATTTATCATATTTTACGAGGTATAATTGAAATATGATTTTTCAATTCCAAATGTGTATTTTTTATGTATTCGATGTAAAAGTAGATTCCTTGTTTCGCAATATAAAAAATACGAATGCGAAGTGACAATGAACGAGATAAATAAAGTAGAGCGATAAATGGTAACCCTGACAAGGTCCAACATGAGTCATGTGACATGAACTATCTATACGTTGGTTCCCGTAGTAACAGCTTATTTTTAATAAATTTCTCTGACAACCGTTTGGAGATTGTACTTGGTGAAAATCATAACCGACAATGTTTTTGTTTACTTATGTAGTTTAATATTTTTTGTTCTGTATTATTTTAGCTTTTATTTTAATTCTTTTTTATTTCGTGCAGTCGAAATTTATCCGACAAGATAACACTTTTAAACTTTGTTGCGAAATGATGAAAGAAAAAGCATTTTATTATTTATTATAATTTGAAATATATGAAAAATTATTTTAAAAACAATCTTTTTCAGTTCTAAGAATGTCGTATTACCTAATAATAATGATAATTTGCCGAACTGAAATTATAAATGCCAAAATAGGGATAAAGGGCCAAATATAGCAATCTATCGGTTCATATCACGTGATTCATGTTGAACCACGGAAAGCTAATCCTTTATCCATTGAATCAGCTCTCTATTTTATTTATCTCGTTGGTGACAATAAATCTTTTATAGAAGTGTTGTCAATCAAATTTCAGAAAAAGTAGGTTCCCATGATTATCCATAATGTTTCAAAATTTAAAACATATCTATTAAAATATAAATTAAAAAATAAACAGAGAGAGAGAACAAAATAATGAACTAAATCGAAGTTCAATCTAACATAAGGCCCTGGAAAAAATTATAAAGTCGATTAAATAGTCAGTTAAACTAGAATTTATGCAAATTTGTCTGATGGGAAGGCAACAAAAATAAAAAGTATGCAAATGGTTTGTTGATTTTAGTACACTTTAATAAAAATCTAATTTAAATTAATGGAACTAATTACCAAATCAGATATTACTCTAATTTACTGATGGAAAAAAAGTGTGAGGTCGTCGAACTTTTTGGAGGGATATACAAATTTTCTGTGGTCTGAGAAAGCACGAAATATAAAAGTCAACCTTACAATGCACCTAGGGCTACTTTAATCTTTCTCTGTGCTATTGACAACGATGCTGAGGCAAAAACAATTGTTCGATATAGAATGGGAAAAAATCCTCAAAATGAAAGTGAGTGGAATGAGTGCTGCAGCTATTTCCAGGTCTATGGGTAGGTCTAAAACGGTAGTCAATAACTTTTTAAGAAATTCTGGAGAGTGTGGTAAATGCAAGCGCCCAGAAAGACAAAATGTATTTTCAAGGCACCAAAACCCGACCATTTTTCGATGGGCGTGCGATTTAAATATGCCTTCTTTTGAAATAGTTTACGCATTAAGCCTACTATGTACCAGCCGCACTGTCTGCAATGTTTTAAGTTATAACTCGAGGGTACAGCTCATAAAATTACAATCTCGAATACACTTGACAAAGTAGCATAAATTAGCTTGCTTAGAATTTGCTAAATAAATGTGTTTCACTTGAATAAATGGAAAGATATAGTTTTCCGGATGAGAAAAATTTAATTTTGATGTGCCAGACTGCTTTAAAAAATACTGGCATGATATTAAAAAAATATAATACCTTATTTTTCCAAGCGGCAATATGAAGGGGGATTAGTAATGGTATGGGGAGCATTTGCTGCTAATGGCACGTTACCAGTTTGGGTAATTTATACCTAAATGAAGGCAAAAGAGCATCAGTATATGCTGGATGGTAGCTCAATACCACTCTAGTTACATCAGGAGATTGGACAGTTCAGTCAGGATAATGCTAGTATCCATGCTGCTCATTCAACAAAAGCTTGATTTGAAACAAGAGGTAAGTCTGCTTGATTGGCCATTCTGTAGTCCGGATTTAAACTCACTGAAAAATATTTGGGGCATATTTGCGCAGTCTGTTAAAAAGGACATGTGACTTTATCGAGGGAAAGGCGAATTCGTATATGCGATCAGAAATGTGATATATATATATATATATATTTAAAAAAAACTTCATTTTGACTTGGTTTAACGATGACTGATCGACTGATAAAAGTCATTGGAAAAAAAAAAAAAAAAACGTTAATTTATGGGATATTAACTTTATATTTTCATTCACAACACCTCGACCTTATATTTATTTCTAAGATGAAGTGTCATCAGATTTTTAAATTTTCATTTAATGCTTTGGTTATATTTTACATATATTCATAACCAATGTTTATGTTTCTAAATTTCATTTCTAAGAAAGAGTGATGTTAAATTTTTTCCGTGTTTAACTATGTATTATACCATTTTTACTTTCCGAACACTATAGTGAGGAAAGTATTGTAATCATGTCAAAAATCCGAATTTGAGATTTTGATGTTTCTATACGTTTTGAGGTCCCTGAGTCCGTTTTCACTATTTTTATGATGATGTATGTATGTGTGTGTGTGTGTATGTATGTATGTGTGTGTGTATGTCTGTGAGTGAACAGGCTAGCGTCTAAACGCTTTGTTCGAATAAGCTGAAAGTTGGCGCGTATATTGTAAGTCACCATAGTACGAACCCTATAGATTTTGGAGAATCTAGCACTTATAGTTTTTTTACAGGGACACAAAGAAAAATTCTTTATCATTATGGTCTATGGGACCAAAATCTTAAAAGTGCGATAGCATCTAAACGCCTTATTCAATTGAGTAAAAAATTTATACACATATTATACGTCACAGCTAATCAATCTGTATAGAGTTTGGAGAATCTTTCACTTAGCGTTTTTTTACAGTGGCACAAAGAAAAATTCTTTACCGTTATGGCCTATGGGGCTAAATTTTTAAAAGTGCGATAGCGTCTAAACGCTTATTTAATCTGAACAAAAAATCTGTACGCATGTTACAGGTCACAGTTGCACGAACTGTATAGATTTTGGTGAATTTAGCACGCACAGTTTTTTTACAGGGACACAAAGAAAAATTCTTTATCATTATGACCTGTGGGACCAAATTTTTACTTTCTTCTATATTCAATAGAAGAAAGTATTGGATTCGTAAAAATCTTCGACCTCGGGTTTTTGATGGGTTTACACGTTTTGAGAGCTGTAGAACACGATTTGACCATTTTTAGAAAATGTCTGTCCATTTGCCTGTCAGTCTCTGTGTGTGTGTGACAAACTTTTGTGGCAACTGTATCTCAAGAACTACTTCACAGAACTTCATACAAATTGGTATGTAGTTGCACCTTGATATAAATTAGTGCCTATCAACTTTTGGTAAAAATTGTCTTACAGGTTGCGTTGCCATCCCGCTTTTTCTAAATTTTTAACATGGTGGTATAGTACAAAATTTTGTATAAATGTGCATAAAGAAAATTATTTTTTAATAATCATTATGAAATTTACCAGAATTATTTATAATAGAGATAGTCAACTGGGAAAAAAAAATTTGTATGTGTAGGAGCCTCGCCTTCTCCCCCATCCCTGGGGGGGGGGGGGAATTCCCCCCTCGACGGGAGTAAATTTTCATGATGGGTATCTTTCAAAAGAGCTCGCCAGTACCTTTAAAACGAATGGTTGAACCATAGATCTGCGATAATTTAAAATGAAGTTATCGATTCTTTTTTCATTTTTAACAATATATATATATATATATATATATATATATATATAATAAAGATGATCTATTAAGCATAGTAGAAGCCAAGCAACAGATACAAGATCACTGAAACGCCAATGACCAATAAGATTAAAAAAAAAAAAAAAATCATCAGTGGATGAAATACACAATGTAAAGAAACCAGATCTATTAATTAACAGTCTGCAAAACAAACGAATCAATAAAGTAAAACAACAAATCTTAACTTAAAACCATAAACTTATCAAAATTAATGAAAAAACAACACAAGAAACACAAGATAGGAAGAAAGAGGCAGGCGGCAAGACTTGTGACTTGCCTGAACGTAATATTGACAATAAAATTGACTTTTTTGGATATTTAGTGTTATACTACTTCTCTAATATTGAAATCATCTGCATTATCATGGAAGATAATTTTTTAAATAATAATTTTAATAAATTATTTTTACTGAGTGAATTTGTATAGGAAAATACAGAAGAAAGTCATGTGGTGGCCACAACATACTAGTTAAAAGTGCGATAGCATCTAAACGCCTTATTCAATTGAGTTGAAAATTTATATGAATATTATAAATCACTGTTGCTCTATCTATAAGCATTTTGGTGAATCTAGCATTTATAGGTCTTTTACAGGGACACAGCAAAAATTCTTTATCATTATGATTTATGGGCTCAAAGTTCAGTAGCGTTAAATAAAACATCGTGTAATATATGGAGAAAAATACTCAAACACTTTATTAGGGTTTTCTCTCTTTTGTTTGTTTAACAACTCCTCTTTCTTTACTTTATCTACAAAACTGTTAATTACTCAATGTTCGGAAAGTCGAGTGGAGTCACTCCAGATTTTTTTAAATATATTTTGCGACTATATACTTTTTTCCAGGTTATTATAATTGAAATAGCTGCGTTAAAAACTACAATTTTTTATATATGGTGTATAAGTTGAACATCTTGTATTTTGAGTTAATTTCGGTTTATAAAAAATCAATTTTTATACAGAAAAAATACTTTTTGAGACATTTTATTTATTATTCCAAGAATAACACAATCAAATTTTAATATTTACTTTCTCTTATATTCGTAGAAGGAATGAATTCCTAAAATTTTCGACTTTCCGTTTTGGTTGGATTTACATGTCCTGGTATATTCAGAAAGTGATTTAATAAATTTTAGAAAATGTGTGGCTGTCCGTACATCTGCGTGTTTATTTGTGTGTTAGAAAAATGCTGTTATAGTTCTTGATCAATAACTAATGTACAGAGTGTCGTGTAAGTTTTTAATTAGTTACAAGTTGATATAAATTCATGCCTGTCATTCATTAGTTGATGCAAACGACTCTACAAGTGGTGCTGTGATACTCAGAATTCCCCTAATTGCAGGAAGGTTATATCTTAGGACATATAACATACAAGCACTAAACGTAGTACGTAAAATGCATGTAAGATGCATACAACAAACTTAATATGTAAGACGGTCATTATGAAGAAGAATGTTGACTTAATCTGAGTGTATAAAATCCGACAGGTGGTGCAAGCATTGTTCGTTTTCTACGATTCTCCACATACGGCTTCTTGTCACTATTTATTAGTTGAAATTGTATCAATCAATTTGCATATACAAGGTGTCCCAAAACTCATAGTACATACGTTAGAGGGTGATAGAACACAACTAATCAAGCACAAATCACCATACAATCCACCATATAATCCATTAAAATTCCCCTCAATATAACAGAAAAATGTATTAGAAAGGGGAAGAAAAACTATGTTTTACAATTATATTTAAAGAAAATTGGAAAGAAAAATTTTGGTTTTTACCATTCCGTTCATTTTTATTAAAATAATAATAATTATTATAATTTTGATAATGAACACAAACTTTTTTAATTGTTTGAGTTCTGTGAAAGAAAGAAAGAAATTTCATTTGAAGATTTTTACATAATGTTTATTCAGTTTCCTTTAAAATAATATCGTAACATATAGTTAATAGATTTTATAAATTTTGACAGCTATAAAAAAGTGTTCATTTATTTCAGTAAAATTAACTACGTGTTTTTCAGAAATCATTTATTTGTTTACCCCTTTTAACGTTTATTTATCACACTTAAAAGAAAATATTGCTTTTCTTACAGCGTACTTCTACCTATTAAGTTTTTATAAATATAAGTTACTTTTTTATTATCATTGAAAACTGTTTGTTTAATCGTTCTACTTATAATACACGTTACACATATTGTGCAACTTCATCGGACATGCTGAAATACTATGCATCCTATATGATTTTGGTTAACATGAAGTATCAGTTTTGTTTGTACCAATATATTATATTCATGTTTTGTAGTTTTAAAAAATTAAAAGATATTCTAACATAGAAATTAAAAAAAAATGCTTATACGAAATTAGAAGGACAATATACATCAAATAATAAACTGCTGCGAACATTCTATGCAAAAAAGTTTGGCAAAAGGGTGGATATAATTGCTTTAACAGTATATATAGTTTTGTAATAAATTTTTATTGTATGTTTTCCTATCAATTTCTCATTAATTTTCAGGATATGCATCATGTTTCTTCCTGAGACTACAGCTTTCATTGCAGCGCTGCTTTTTGCAGCACATCCTATTCACACAGAGGCCGTAAGTATTTTTTTTTTCTTTACAAAAAGCCATATTGGTGGAGAAATGCATAAAAAATACGAAAAAAAAAAAGTAGTCATTATTAATTTCTTAAATATATATTTCATGTTCAGAAAAACTTGTCACGTGCCTATCTCTGTCCTAATTTAAAATTTTCGAATAAAAGATCCTTATTTTAATTAATTTATCTTGCTGTATTTGATTTCAATATAAAATTTTGCTGTTTCATATTGAAAAAAAAAAAAAAAATAAATAAATAAAAAATCAAAGTATAGGTAAAATATGCTTGTTAATTAAGTGAAATATTAAAACCTTTAAGAAAAATCTTCATAATTATGTTTATAACATTAAAAAAAAAAGAAAGACTATAATAAAATTTTTTTACTGAAAAGTAAATTTACTATAGTTATCTGGAAATACTGAAATATTTCTAGAAAGTATGGAAAGCAATGTATATATGAAATTAGAATTCGAATTCCCGAACATAAAATTTTAACTATGATTTAAACATGATCAGGTAAAAGAAAAAATATTGTTGTTCACGTATGTCAATTTCACATTCTTCAAATGCTACTTTTGTATACATGAAAGGGAAGAGAAAAATTTTCAATTTCCAGTTTTAAAGGATTTATGTGTCTTCAACACAATTTGACCCTTTTTATAAAATCTGAATAAATCTTTTTCTGTGTGTGTGTGTGTGTTACCAAAATATTGTGACCATTAAATATCAAATTAAAAAAATGGAATGAACTTTTATTTATTATATTTTGTTGAATCTTGACTGAAATTTATGCTTGTTAGATTTTGGCATTTGTCGCTCAGCACGGGGCATCTTGTTTCCCATTTATGGTAAAAATATATAGGGTGATCAGAAAATGAATATACATTTGAAAAATTAATAATTAATGGAAAAATATAGGTAGAGAGGTAAAAATTGGCACGCATGCTTGGAATGACATGAGGTTTTATTGCAACCGAAAAAAAAAAAAGCTCAAAAAATGGCCAAGAGATGGCGATGCACAGCAAAACGTATAAAAGGAGCTGTAATGAGAGAGAGAACCATATGCATCAGCAATCGCAGCATGATGACGTTACCAGAAAAGACACTGTTATTAAAGCTGTAATATCAGAATGGAGAATCTGCTACTGCAGCTTTACGATCCTATCGCCATTGGTAGAGTATTCGAACGGGTCTGACAGGTTCAGCTGTGAAGAGAATGATTTCGAAGTCCAAAGCTGTTGTTTAGACGATGGACCCTGTAGTGACCGACCGAGCCCAAGTGCTAATGCTGTTCAGACAGTTCAGGAAGAAATGGAGATTGTAACAGGTTTGTCTAAGCATGGGATTTGTTGGTTGGTTGATTGGGTTTTATGTCGCACTAGGGCTGTGCAATGGGCAATTGGCGACGGTCTCCTAAGCATGGGGAAGTCAGTGCTTGCGAAGTCGCACGTCGCACTGGCATTCTGTACACTATTGCTTGGGTAGCACTATGGCGTACCCTCTAATGCTATATGTACAAAATCCAGCGTCCTCATGAACTGTTACCTGACGATTTTGTGAAGCGGAAAGCATTTGTGGTGTGGGCGTTTCAAAAGATGGCGGAAGATGACGATTGGTTGTCAAACGTGCTGTGGACCAACGAAGCCTATTTGACACTCCGAGGGTCTGTCAATTCCCCCAGCTGCAGAATTTGGGCTACCGAAGATCTTAGAACTGCGGTGCAAACTCCATTGAGCGACAGGAAAGTCACGGTTCGGTGTGAATTTACCACATCTACCTTTATCGGTTCCTTTTTCTTCGAGGAAATGCATGATTCTGGTTTTGTAACTGTTAGCTTGACGGGTGAGAGGTACGCCGATATGTTACAGAATCAAATTATCCCTAGCCTGGCTGATAAGCACCTGCTAGAACGTACGTTTTCTTATGTAGGATGGCGCTCCACCCCATATTGCTAGACGTGTGGAAGATCTCTTGCTCACGTCGTTTAGTGATGGTCGCTTGCTGAGCCGCCACTTTCGTCATGCTTGTCCTACCAGGTCCCCAGATATCACTTAGTGTGATTATTGGTTCTGAGTTTACCTGAAGTCGCAAGTCTTCCGCGATCGACTGACATCAATAGGGATGCTAAAAGGCAATATCCGACTCGAATATCTCACCATAACTACAGATATGCTATACAATGCTGTTCACACCATTGTTCCTCGACTACAGCTGTTGTTGAGGAATGACGGTCAATATGTTGAGCATTTGTTCTGAAGAACATCATCTTTGCATTGTCATAATTTGTTATGCTAATTATTACTTTTCTTATCACATGAAGCGCCATCTGTCGACCATTTCTTGAACTTTTTTTCTGTGGTTGAAATAAAACTCCTTGTCATTCCAAGCATGCGTGTGAATTTTTAGCTCTATATCTTCATTATTCCGCGATTTATTTATTTTTCAATTATATATTCATTTTCTGATCACCCTGCATTTAAGCTTTAATAGGATATAAAATCCCCAAATGAAATACTTGAGATGGCAATTATAGAAAAAACGCTGCTGTTTCAATTTAGATGTATATCGGCGGACAAATGGCGCTATTCAACCGCATGTTTATGATGTGCTTGGTAGATATATCAGCTTACATGGCGTAGGATAGCGCCAATTGTATATATAAGATAATTATTCTGAAATTCACGCTGACCAAGATTTGCCGCATACCTTTTGACAGATTGCTACCGAATTTGGGCAGCCATCCCCTCACAGAGGATCAAAATTGGAATTGTATATGCTTCCGCATCACTCCTAGAGGTGAAACACAGATAATATCTAATTGCCAACTGCGTAGCTATAGCGCGACCTTAAATCTGCTCAATCTCAGCTTTAACCAGACAGATTGCTTGATAATGTTATTTTAAAAAAAATCAACAATTGTTTTTCATGGATTAACACTTATTGCATATAATTGCGTTAAACTTAATTAATAAGGTTCGTATTACGCAAAATTCTTATTTTGGCACACATTACCTGAAATGTGCTGCTGCTATTATTTATGTTTGCTAAAATTCATGTTGTTATAATTATTAATTAAAATTGCACAAAACTGCATATGTAAATAAATAGGTGTCAGAAACCATGTAAAATAAATTTTTGTGCATAGGCAACTTTGGAATTTTTGAGACAGTGACAGACGATTGTTGCTAAAACAATATTTGTTAAATATGTAAATTTGAACTTTTTATGGCTGCAGAGTAAAATTTGTGGCAACATTTTGTGAGGTTTGCGTTACCGCAGACCTCATCTTCACTTAATTAACTTAAGTGTCTAAGAAGAATTAGTACTATACTCAAATTGAAATACAAATAAAATGTTATTAGAGCTTAAGTGCAGGGAGGATACTTGGGCCAAACTCAATATCAAACTTTTAATAGCTTAAGAAAGTAACTTAGATAAATGAAGAAATGATCTCACCGGCAGCTGATATTATAACAGGCTGAGGGCTGCTCTTGATGAGCCACAACACTTTTCAATCAGGACTAAGGTCGTAGGATTCCCTGTTTCCACCAAACTCTCCACTATAATTCAACTCCTTCAAAACCACCACAACATTCGCCGAGCTAAAAAACTTATTCACTAAATGGTCGCCTAAGAAAAATTCTATTATACTCCACACACCTCTACTTCACACTTCTCTACACCACCACACCTTACACCAAAGATACATTCATATTTATAATAAATCTCCATGAATTCTAATCACTTCACTTAACAAACTCTAAAACCTCTTCGTATTCAATCACGCTCCGCAACTTCCTTTCTTCGTTGCAGCGCTATGCTGACTCAAAACTATTTCATCCTAAAATTTCGCCTACTACTGGCACACAAGTATTTTTAGATTTCCCAACAATTTCGTCACTGGCAATAAGAATGGCTTTAACGTCTTCATTTAGCATATGGAAATGAAACTCTATTTCGTGCTAATGTATTCAGGTAGTTTACATAATTTCAATGAAGTCGAAGTTAACATATGGATGAAGGATACATAGGAAGGTCTTTGCCAGTTATAGTTTCAGAAAATGTGTCGTCCATACAAAAAAATTTAATCGATTATAAACTTTGAATTTACCAAATAAAACAGAAGGAGCTTTGCACTTGATCTACAACCATGCATAAAATTATTCTTGAAAAACTACATATAAAATGTAGTTTGTCATTGCATCTCCTATAATTTAACAGAACACGAAAAAGGGGATCTTGTCAAAACCTGTGAAAAAATCTTAAAACTACTTAATAGTGGTGATCACCGCCTTACTTCTAAAACCATAAATGATCACATACCGTACGTACCGTTTTTGCCGTTCTAACACATCAAGAAAGTAAAGCATTGGTATTATGATACAAAACCAACAATGATGAAACTATAACGATAAATGAAAAAAGTAATTTAGGTCGTTTTCTTCAGAAGTATAGGACGGATCAAATCTATAAAACTGGATGGACAAAAGGCAGTTTCATCTAACTGGTATACCTCTAAGTATCTTCCAGAAATTCTTCATGTTAATGTAAGAGGACTCATGCTTCACCCTGATACTTCTTTGGATGCATTCCATAATGCAGTTTTTCTAACTGCAAGATGGACAGTCGAATTTTTTGAACAAAAATACATAAAAAGTGATAAAACATCAATCCTGTTTCCCTGATACTTACCCCATTTTCCTTACTAAGTGTGACTTTTGACTACTTTTAAATCAAAAGACAAATTTACGTAGTTGTTCTTATTCCGTAGGTTTGATTGATGAGATTATACAGGTATATTTTTCATCAACTGCAATAAATGGATAGCTTGAAGCATTTAATTTTTGGAAAATTCGCCTACAAAAGTGCGTTGTTGTTGGGAGGGACTACTTTGAATACACCTAATATTTGATCAGTTTAACATACACCGTTTATCCCTACCTCAAATATTTAAGAGTGATCCTCATATTAACTGGTAGGTGGCTTTGTTACATAGGATTATGCAAAAGCAATTTTTATGGCGGCCACAGCCTACTAACTTACATTTTTTAACATAATTGGTTAAATGCTAATATGATTTATACAAAGAATGAATATCAATAAAAAGACGTTTGTAGAACCCAATAGATATGTTTCTATGAAATCTAATACTTTTTATGTTTTCCCTCCATTTATTTAAGCATTAATTAGATTTTAGTATTTAAATAATAATAATAACCTATGAGAAAGAAAAAATGCTAAATTAAATGTAATATAAAAAAATTTTAAATAAGTAAATAAATAAATAAAAAGTTAAGGAATCTGATGCGATTTTGTTATTATATTTTAGTACTTAAATAATAATAATAATAAATTCCTTGAAAAGGAAAAATGCTAAATTAATAGTGAAAATTTTTTAAAGAAAGAAAAAAAAAAAAGAGTAGTACAATTTTGACCTTTTACAAATGCATAAACATTTATTTATTATTTATAATAACACTGCTCTGCAAAAAAAAAAAAAAAAAAAAAAAAAATCGCGATCTAATTAAAAAAAATTTGAGATCTTTCTGATTCCTTATGTAAAATGACCTCCTGAATCCGAATATGACTCCATTTTGCCCAGTCCCCCACCGTTTTCTAGATACACTACCCCCTCCCCCCCCCCTTAATTTCTTCCCCTGTTCGACAATTTTATGACCACCAAATTTATAGCCATAAAACCACCGAAAAATGATAAAAATAGGGTCCATTCCTAAAAAACGGTGGGTGATAGGGCAAAATGGGCGTCAGATTCGGATTCAAGAGGTCATTTTACATAAGAATATGCTGAAATGGTGTCACAGGCGATTTTCATGCCGAGAAGTGCAATTGTTTCTTTCATTATTTAACTAAATTTCAAAAAAATTAAATTCAAAAAGAAAAATATACTTTGTTTGAAATGCAATAATATATTTAAAAATTAATTTTATTCAAATATTATAGTTTTAATCGCTATAATGACATATAAGCGCCTATTTCCTTCAGTTGTGCTACTTTGAAATTTGTTTTAATGCATTCGTTTCCACTACAATTTTATTTATGGCAAATTTCTGACTCCAAATAGAAATATTACTTAATTATATACTCGCTTTTATACCTTATAAATCTCTTAGCTATTTATTAATTTAATAGTTTCCTTTATAATCTGAATAATTCTTTTACCATTCTGCTTTGAAATAGTACACCGGATTTGCACATTTGTGTAATAAAGGATAATTTTACTTTCAAGTAACAAATTGCGGTATAATTTTTATTTTTAACTTTTATTTTCAAGCAATGCACATACAACTTATATGTCACCTCAGTTTATTCTCTTTTTATCTTAGATAAATGTATATTTATAATGAATGTTTCCTTTTTCCGTATCTAACGCTGATTATAAATGGCAAGACTGATATACATTATAAATATGATAGTAGGCAAAAATCTTATTACATGTATTTTCTTTTATGCTTTAACCCTTTAACGTTCACTACTTAATTTATTTTAAAAATTACTAAACTAATTGTAAAAATGGCTTTTAGACACATAGCTGATCATAAATATTTAAAAAATAAAAAATTAGCAAGGTTCCTTTTTGATAATATTTTTTTTGAAACATCTATAAGTTAACCTTTTTAAATTCAAATAGTATTTAATGTAATAAATAAAACACTTTGTAAGTAAATATTATCGACTACAAAAACTCATAAAAGTTTTTTCGGGTGAAAATAATAGTCCAGCTCTTCATTAAATGAAAAAAACTAGACATGAGTGCATTATCAAACCAGCAATTTGCACTTGCGCACACTAAGGAACTTCAAGTAACTTATGTATTTAGCCTCTTTTGAAGCATTATTTGTTACATTATGGAATAGTGTTGCTATCTACCGAACAGAAAAGGAACAAAAGATTAAAACCTGATTAAAATAAGGGGGATATGTTAAAAAACAGCTGCAAAAAAAAAAAAAAAGTTAAATTATGTCAAATGTTTGGTTTCGCTGCGAAACCAATGAACGTTAAAGGGTTAATGTATTTTCGTAGATTTATAATGAAATTCTTTCAAAATTTTCTGGCATTATTTAGGTTTTTTTTTTTTTTTTTCAAATAAACTATTGTTAGAAAATATATAGTCAGATTATTTTTCTTATAGAATATTTATTTTCCCATAGAATCAAATACATATTATAAGAATATATTATATATATATATTCGATTCAAATAAGATATTTTTAATTTAGAAGTATTATAAATAAAATCGTATTCGCGATATACCGAAATCTTAATATAAAATTCACTATAATTTGTAGTCTAAATCTGCGTTATATTTCTTAAAAATCAAAAAAATAAATAATCTGCAAATTATTACATATTCATCTGAATAAGTATATTTTCATTGTTTTCTTTTTTGGAAGATAAATTAATTTTTAATCTTTGAGCGAATTTATATCTATAAAAATTGTAGAGAGAATGATTCATTGATTATTCATCACAAATGTAAAAAAAAAATGGTGGGGGGGGGGGGGCAAAGCTATAATATTAGGCAAGGCAGAAATGTTTTTGAAAAATTTTTGTATTTACGCACCTTGATATAAATATATAAATATATATATTTTTTTAGAGAGAGAGAGAGAGAGATTTAGTACATATTTTAAAGAAAAGCAGCAATTTTTCAATAAGATTAGAGAATTTTTTTTCTTTGTTTCGCTCTGAATACCAAAACTCGGCTACGTATAATTATAACAACTAGACAGTGACAACAGTAGCACATAAATGCATTAAATTATTTATCAGCCATTATTGAGGAGGCAGCACGTCAAGAATATGAATTTTTCCATTGACCGCATTTGCATTATCCGGTGACGTATTTAGTTGTTAATACTAATAATAATAAAAGAAAAAAAAAACTACTGTTATAAATTTAAATTATTATTATAAATTAAAATCCTGTATTGAAATTGACCCCCATTTTATTAACAATGATTATATCTACAGTATGTCTCAAAAATATAGACAAAAGCATAAAATACAATTCACAGTAAAAGTAAGAATGGGATACAAAATTTATAACTATACAATAATAAATGTGTATAATTATAAACACTTCATGAAGCACAAATTAAGATTAAAATGTATTAAAAACACAACAAATGCTAAATTTATTTAGAAAAATATAAAATAGGATGTCTCATAATTCTAGATAATATTTGTTTTATTAATTTTATTTAAGGTTAAGTAATGTTACCAATGTTATGGTTACAAATTTTTGTATTTAATCGTGTTTCCATCTCCTTTAATTGCATCAAATACGCGGTTTTTCATCGAAAGTACTAAATTTTGCATTACCTCTGGGGACAGTTCATACTATGCTTGCTGTATCGCTGCTGTGAGGTCCTTGGTCGAAAAATATTAGTGTTCATTTTCATATCCTTTTCATGCTAGATGTCCTCACACGTTCTTCATTCGATTCAGGATCGGACTAAGCGATGGCCAGTTCATGACATTGATATTATGTACATTAAACCATATCTTTGCCGAGTTAAACACATGAATAGGCGCCTTGTCTTGTTGAAATACACAGTTTGGGCTTCCCAGAAAATCCTGTAGTGGAATAAAATGGTCCTCTAAGATTTGCTGATAGTACAGGAATTTCATTTTCTTGCTACAAATTGCCAAAAATGTTTCCCCATTAAATCCAAAACCACTCCAAGTTATGACCGATTTTCTACCTTGCTATATTCTAAAAAAGCTTCTCGGTTTGCTTCTTAAATCATACCAGTAATATTTATATTCCTCTGCTCCATCCAAGTTCCCCTTTTTATCGTCACAAAATATTCTTGACAGTCATTTATTAACATAAGACATCATTTCCTTTGCCCAGTTTAAACATACAGATTTGTGGTGTACTTTAAAGTTTTTTTTTTTTTTTTCAACATTTTTCTTCAAAGAAATTCGTTTAGATTCCAGCATTTTTCTGTGAATGGTATTTTTTGATACTCAAAATATGGATGCAAATTTTCGCAATAAAATATTTTTTCTAGATGACACGCTTAGAATGATTCTGACATCGCGCATGGATGCAAGTCTTTGTCGAACAGGACTTTTCTTACTAGAAAAGTTGTTGCCATTATGCAAAGTTCTGTAAACGCTTTTTAAAGATTTCTTTAACATCTTGGATATATCTTTTGGATTTTTACCTTTAAGTTTTAAATCCAAAACTTTGATAATTTCCTTTTTCTAAATCTCTCTACCTCTAGGCAATTTGACGAATTTATAAAAATTTAATTCGTCAATGGAAAACAAGCCAAAAAGAGATTCTAAACCAATAAAAATCAGAACAGTAGACTATACATACCTTCGAGATATGTAAATAAATAACTGTCTGCTAAAAAAAAAAAAAAAAAAAATTACTAATAACACTGTTCTGCATAAAAAAAAAAAAAAAAAAAAAAAAAAAAAAAAATCGAGATCTGATACCATTCTTGCTGATTCTTATGTAAAATGACCTCCTGAATCCGAATATGACTCCCATTTTGCCCAGTCACCCTCCGGTTTCTTGATACACCCTCCCCTCCCCTCAATTTCTTGCCCTGTTCGATAATATTATGACCCAGAACTTGATTTGAAGAATGAAAAATAAATAATTTAACGCCTAAAAACAAAATATATAAAGTTTGAAATATAACATTAATAACAGATTAAAAATATATAAGATATGTAATGCATAATTTCAGTGGCAAATCCCCCTCAAAATTTTTCCCTTGTCGCAAATGTCCCTGCTTTAGAATTTTCCAACTCTGTAGCCTATCAGAAGATATTTAACGGTTAAAATAATCCTCCACCCCTCCTAAAAATCAAATTTAAAGCCATAAAATAACCCCAAAATGATAAAATTAGGGACCATTTCTAAAAAACGGTGGGTGATAGGACAAAATGGGCGTCATATTCGAATTCAGGAGGTCATTTTACATAAAAATATGTTGAAATGGTGTCAGAGGCAATTTTTATGCCGAGCAGTGTAATATTTCTAAGTAAAGTCAGGCGACGTGTCTATATTTATGTGACAGGCGATATTGCATTTAAAAAAAAAAAAAAATAAAAAAAAAAAATAAAATGTGTAGTTCCTAATTCTTTTTAGTATAAATCCGAATAAATCAATTAAAAAAGTGTATGTGAATCATTTCTGAAATTACATGAAATGTATTTTAGCTTAGGGTGTCAGTTTTGATCTGTGTCTATATTTTTGGGACTGAGTAATCTTACGTATTCTTTCTTTTTCAATACTTGATTTAAGAGTGTCTCGGTGGAAACGCTTTTTAACCGACTTCAAAAAAGAAGGAAGGTTCTCAATTCAAACCGTATGTTTTTTTTATGTTTGTTAGCTCATAACTTCTGAACGGATGCTCCGATTTTGATACATTTTGTTTTGTTGAAAAGGTCTTGGTCTGAAATAGGTCCCATTGTAAATATCTTTACGATCTAAAGAAAATACATGATGCCCAAAAAAATCAGTCCCAACTCTTTTAACTGCTAAACGGATGCAGTTATATTGATAAAAATTGTATGTATGTATAGCAAAGTGACCATGCAGTACAAGGTTAAACCGCTTGCAGCGTCATCTGGTGGAAAATAGCGGATTTAGTGTTCCTATCTCGAAAACGGTTCTAGAGAAAAAAATGAATTACAAAGTTGAAGATTATCATCGATTTAGTACAATAAAATCTTTTTGTAAAAAAATAGAACCGACTCCAAAAAGCAACTACTATTCCAAAAAAAAAAAAAAAAAAAAAGAAATGAAACTAAATTGCGCCTAAAAGTATAAAATAATTTCCTTCGCCAAACAACCTATAACACTACAATAAATCATAACTTTTGAATTCGGCGCAAAAGTTGGCGAAGCTGCTGGTATCTCGCGTCCTTGGGGAAAGGAAAATCGCAAAATTATCTGGCAAACATATTTAATTTGTTTGAGTTATCATGGTTATTTCAATAAGGTATGTTAAGAGAGCAATCAAGAATATGAAACAATACTTTGTACAATATATATTATGAAAATATACACCTTGCATGTATATTTTTGCATTACGTTTTGATCGCCAAATCCAAAAGCCACCGTGGATGATAGTTATCAAAGTTATACCAAATTTGCAAAGGAAACTCTAACTTCGTAGAAATATAAATACCGCGTTGTGAAGAATGTTCACTGTTCTATGTAGATGCTACTAATGGACCAATTGTATACAGTGACAAAATAATAAAGGAAACATGAAAATGGATCATTCGAGTCAACAGCATCTGTTGCTACCGATCTAAAAACAAACCTTTAAAAACTAATTAAATTTTATTTCATTTTGCGCCGACTTCAAAAGTTATGATTAATTGTAGTGTTATAGGTTGTTTGGCAAAGGACATTATTTTATACTTTTAGGCGCAATTTACAATTTCATTTCATACCCATTTTTTTTTTTTTTTTTTTTTTTAGTTGTTTGAATAGTAGTTGCTTTTTGGAGTCGGTTCTATTTTTTTACAAAAAGATTTTATTAGATAATTTTATATATTAATTGGGTGAAGAATTATTTTACGAAAATTAAACTAAAAAGGTGGAAAAAAAAGTAAAAACTGGAAACGCAGATTATTTAATTTACTGCAGTACTGCAGACTATTCTTTTCTTCTGAAATTTAGAAGTAGTTGTAGCTTAAAGTTAAGAAGTGAAAATATTTTGTCTAAATTTTTAATTCGTATAAAAATCACGTAATATATTAGATTTATTAATTTTTCAACGTTATTTAAATAAATAATGCGACTCATGCAAGCAAAATTTTTTTCATTAGACATTTACTGCTGATGAAACTGTTTTTTAACAATATTTATACAATTGAAGAATATTTAAATTATTTTAGCAAGTAAATTGAAAAACTTTTAAAATCTATTTCAGAAAATGACTTAGAAAAACAGTTTTTTTTTTTTTTTTTTTTTTTTTTTTTAATATTCAAAATATAATTTGCTTTTTCAAATAAATCGCAACATATTATTTTATTATATCTCTATGAATAACATTTTAAATTCGATAAAAGATGCAATATGGAAAAGATAAAAAAATATAGAATAAAACATTTATACTAGTTTACATATTGATATTATGTAACATGAATCTTTTAAAATCTTTTATCATCATTTTGATTACATTATAACTTTTTATGTATGGCTCTGATTCGTGTTTCTTAAAATAGGTTACCGGTGTTGTTGGACGAGCAGAGATTTTATCTTCTCTCTTTTTTCTACTGGCTTTCTTCTGCTACTGTGAAGCTGCAACTTCTTCACCTTCTACTGGTAAAAAACATAACTTATTATGTTATTTCATATGCGTTCTACCTGTCAAATATTTTCATTATGAGAAAGCTTGGTATCTTTATTTATCATTTTTATCAAGTAATCGAAGCCTCAATGACACTTTTAAAAAGTTTTAGTACTATTTTATTATATCTCTAATGTTTAAATATAAATCCTATTTTTTAAATAAATCTGAAAACTTTGTTTGTGTGTATGTGATTGGTACCACAACCTCCAAACGAACAGACTAATTTTAGAGCAGTTTTATTTTATTTTATTTTTATATTTATTTATTTATGAGCTCTGACTTAACCCGGATTGTTTTTAGCTATGCCTGATCAAGAACCGTTTTATATATATTTATATTTTTTAATTGATTAAAATGTGATTTTTCTTTTTAGATACTTTGCAATGAAATTTTAGAATTTGCGTGTTAACAATTTTTATGCTAAAATCAGCAAGCTTGCAATCTTCGAATTTTTAAATAATGTTTGGTTCTAAATCCCATGTTTTTCAAATTGCAGAATAAAAACCCTTTTTTTTTCATAAATAATCTGGTGTGTCACTCACACGACTTTCTCTTACCCTGAAATATAATACTATAAATACAGGTTGGAGATTAAGAGGTAAGATAACGAAAACTGTTATGTAAACCTATGTTAAACAATTCAAATTAGGCTTCGGGAGAGTTTTATATGATAATTAGTTCTGTGTGAGGGGGACTACAGCCCCCTCAACCCCCCGTTTCATTAATGCACCTGCATTTATATAGAATTTAATTCTGTTATTCAAATTAAAACTTTACTTAAAATTATACAGACAATTTTTACACACATCATTCATTGAAACTTACCAATCTTGATCAAACTTTTCCAGCAACAAACTTATATTAACTTCAAAACACAGCATTTATATCTCCTAAAATTAGTCGTTTTTAAGTTACTCTAAGAGATACATACAAAGATCAAACGTTAAAAAACTTGACTACGGTAATCAGGAAGCCTCAAAACGTGTAAATATACAAAAAACAAGCTACGAATATTTAGCTTACAACATACGTTATTTACCATATTTCTATGAGGAATTTATTTCAATTGCCGAACAGCTTTCCTGGAAATGGTAAAATATGATTAATAAAGCACATCCACTAACAACAAATAACTATTGTCTTGTGGCCACCAAACAACTTTCTTCTATAATTTCCAATACAAATTCACACAGTAAAAATAATTTATTAAAATTATGATTAAAAAAAAAATACCTTCCATGATAGTGCAGACGAATTCCAAATTAGAGAAGTAGTATAACACTAAATATCCAAAAAAAGTTGAATTTATTCTCAATATCACATTTTTTTTTTTTTGTTAAAAATGAAAGAAATCGATAAGTTTCTTTTAAATTATCGCAGATCGATGATTCAACCATTCGTTTTAAAGGTTTTGGCGAGCTCTTTGGAAAGATACCCATCATGGAAATTTACTCTCCTCGAGGGGGGACTTCCCCCCCCCAGGGGGGAAGCGAGGCTCCTACAAAATTTTTTTCCCAGTTGACTATCTCTATTACAAAAAATATATATTCGTTTCATTTTGCTTAGTGCAGTCTATAGATGTTAAACTCGACTTACCTTCAATTTCCCCCAGAGACGTAATGTATTTGAATACTTTTGAGTGTCCCTGTACACGAACCATTTGCTTCATCTCAATGAAAAGCTTACTGTAGCATCCCTATATGATACAAATTTAGCATACCTAGTTAGCATACCTAAGAATTTCTGCTACTATTTGTTCTTGAGATATGCTGATAACACACACACAGACAGACACACAGACCATTAGCTAAAAACACGATTTTCGAATTCAGGGGACCTCAGAACATGTAAATATAAGAAAAACTCACGTTACAAAATTTTACCCTGAAACAATACTTTCTCGACCCTATGGGTAAGAGAAAGTAATAATCATGAGTTTTAAACCGATTTTGACAAAAATTTAAAATTAGCCATAACGAGTGATTATGATTTTGCTGTAACACTTTATATGAAAATTGATGTCCATCGTACAAAATTAATAATCTGGTGTGTCACTCACACGACTTTCTCTTACCCTGAAATTTAATACTATAAATACAGGTTGCAGATTAAAAGGTAAGATAACGAGTACTGTTATGTAAACCTATGTTAAACAATTCATATTAGGCTTCTAAAGAGCTTTATATGATAATTAGTTCTGTATGAGAGGGGCTACCGCCCCCCTCAACCCCCCGTTTCATTAATGCACCTACATTTATATAGAATTTAATTCGGTTATTAAAAAATAATTCTGTTTTTAAAAAATAATTTATTAAAATTATTATTTAAAAAAATTATCTTTTATGATAATGCAGACGATTTACATCTTAGAGAAGTTGTATAACACCAAATATCCAAAAAAAGTCCATTTTATTCTCAATATTAAAAAAAAAAAAAAAAAAAAAAAAAAAAAAAATTTCGTTAAAAGTAAAAAAAAAAAAAAATCGATAACTTTGTTTTAAATTATCGCAGATCGATGGTTCAACCATTCGTTTTAAAGGTATTAGCGAGCTCTTTTGAACGATACCCATCATGAAAATTTACTCCCCTCGAGGGGGGACTTCCCCCCCCCAGGGGGGGAAGCGAGGCTCCTCCATACACAAAATTTTTTTTCCCAGTTAACTATTTCTATTACAAAAAATATATATTCGTTTCATTTGGTTTAGTGCAGTCTATAGACGTTAAACTCTACTTACCTGCAATTTCACCCATAGACGTAATGTATTAGAATTCTCTTGATTGTCCCTGTACACGAACCATTTGCCTGATCTTAACGAAAAGCTTACTGTAGCATCCGTATATGATACACATTTAGAATACCAAGTTTGAACTTTCTGCCATAATTTGTTTTTGAGATATGCTGATAACAGACAGACACACACACAGACACACACACACACAGACACACACACAGACATACAGACACACAGACACACTCACAGACACACACACAGACCATTTGCTAAAAACATGATTTTCGTATTCAGGGGACCTCAAAACGTGGAAATATAACAAAATCTCGCGTTCGAAAATTTGACCCCAAAACAATACTTTCTCTACCTTATGGGTAAGAGAAAGTAAAAATACAACATTGATGTGAAAAAAAAAAAAATAAAATAAATGAACTCTTATATTTTTTTGGCAACAATAAAATTATGGATAAATTTCAAATGGCTATTTTTTTGCTATTATTAGCTCATTATTTTCATATTTTTATTAATTAAAAGTAAACTAAACAAAAATTCGAAATTCTGACTTCAATGTGCACAATGGTCCTTCGGGGGGCATCTTTGTGTTAAATCTCGTGACTGTCCGAGCTACCGTTTTCGAGAACAGTGAAATATACATATATATATACAAATATTGCTCACTTAACCCCTTAACGCGCGCTGTCCTCGCCGCGAGGGCGCAAAATTTAAGATCCAGCTGCAAAATTTCATCCCGGAAATTTTTTAGAAAAAATTCACGTTTATAACATATCTGAAAAGGCCGGTTTTTTAAACCTTAAAATTTGAAATTTCTTTTACTTTGATTTCGTTCATGAATTCCAGTAGCAGTATAATTTAAATGTTTTACATTGTCTTGCGCCGCAAAGGGTTAATAGTATAAGTTTTTTTTTTTTTTTTTTTGGCAACAATTAAATTATGGATAAAATTTAAATGGCTAATTTTTTGCTATTATTAGCTTATTCTTTTCATATTTTTATTAATTAAAAGAAAACTAAACAAAAATTCGAAATTCTGACTTCGGTGTGCACAGTGATCCTTCGGGGGGCACCTTGCTGGTAAATCTCGTAACTGTCCGAACTACCGTTTTCGAGAACAGTGAAATATACATACAAATATTACTCACTTAATAGTAAAAGATTATTAAAATAACCGTGATTTTTGAAAGGAATTAAATATGTTCGCCAAATAATTTGGCGATCTTTTAATATTCATTCATTTATTTATTTTATTTTTTTCCCTCCAAGGACGACAGACAAATCTGTTTCTTTGAAATGATATCTTTGTTTTTGTATTCAGAAATGGGAGTCTGCAATTTTATTTTTCTGGAATTTTGAAATTCAAAATTAAAATTTTATGAATTTTACAGAAAAAATAACTTAATATAGCACACGGAGACAGTAACTTATATAAAACTATACCCAAATATGGAGATTAAAATCGGGAGATAATTATCCTTAAGGTTTAAAAAAAAAAAAAAAAAATCCGAAAGACGATTAACATAGTAAATCTTTTGCTTGGCCCCGCGGACGGTCAGTGACGTTATCACTTTGCTTGCGTATAGTAATAAATCCATTAAAAAAAAATAATAATAAATTTTGAATTTTGTTTTATTAATTCAGGGACTAAGAGGAACTTTAGACAAAAAATAATGGGAAAAGAAAATCGAAACTAAAAGTTAAAAAAAAAAAGGGGGGGGGCACTAATGTGCAAGTTGTACCTGACGGGACTAAAATGAAAGTTGTACTTCAAGGGACTAATGTGAATGTTGTACCTCACGGGATTAATGTGCAAGTTGCACCGAACGAACAAACTATTTCTTTCAACGAAAATGCCTACTAACCCTGGACGATAGTTCTAATATATTGTATCATATTATATATCGTATTTATCGTATTATAACTCAATACTTATTTCGCTTCCTTCTTCGACTCGTTTTAATACGCATTTTTTATATGCATGAGTAGCCACCGAAAAACAAAAACATTAAATCATTAAATTCATTTTTTTACTTATTTTTATTTCATATTATTTCACGCGCACTTTTTATTTCCTAATTCAAAATTATTTAAAAAAAAACTTTTTCGATATCGCTTGTAACGATACTGATTATTATTAATTTTCTTTTCTTTTTCTTTCAATAATAATAATAATTAAAAAAAAAAAAGATTTTGATGAAATTCTGGCAAAAGCAGAATTTAGTTTAGGACGGAGGAATATTAGTTTTTTTTTTTTTTTCAAATTATAACATCGCTTTCAAATTATTCAATTATATTTTCGAGAAATTTTAGATTTCGACAAATGTCCAACTATCGAAATCGACAATGCAGAAATCCCAGATTGAGACTAATAGGCCCTTAGTCCAAAAAAAAAAAAAAAAAACTAGAAACGTGACTATTCCTTTCAGGTCATTTTGCTTTGATATTTTAAAAATGTATGATATGCCAATTTTTCATCTTCCAAATAATGTTAAATAATAGATCTTTTTTTTTTTTTTTTTTTCGAAATGGGGAGAGGCAGATTTTAGTATCAAGAAACATTTTTCTAAATCGCAAATATTTAATCAATTTTGAGGAAAATTAAAAACTGGCTAAAAATATTGATGATGAGTTCGCATAAAAAAAAAAAAATCACCAAATTTCTTTGAAAACACAAAGTTTAAAAGAAAATACTATTCCATTTAATTTATTGACAGCCCTTCATTGATATATCACACCATTTTAATACGCGTCCTCCCAATTTGAAATTATGGATTTTATAGAAAAAGAATTTTTTATATATCTTTTTTTTTTTAAATTAAGGTTGCGGATTTTTATAATTTACCTCTTTAGACTCGTTTCTAAACAACTTAAACGTCACCATTTATCGATGTAGTGTAAGTTTAGATTTAAGATAGAACATACTTTGTCAACGAGACATTTTCTCATAAGAGCGTACAATACCTAACGTCGCCGACTGCCAAAACCTATGTTATTGTATGAAGAAATTTGTTTCCACAATTTCTCTTTATTATTATTTTTTTAAACTATGTGTTGACATTTAGAGAATTCACAACCGTTAATTTAGTTTCGTTTTCAAAAAATTAATTTCTCACATTTTCTATATTTTATTTTCTAGCAAAAGAAAAAAAAAGGGGGGCGAAAGAAATATGCTTTTACATATTTTTTCCTTTTTTAAATACAAAAATAAATATCATAGTAAATAACTAAAGTTTCAATATATATATATATATATATATATATATATTAATTTAATAGTTGAATTTCGTAAATGTGAAAAAGAAAAAATAAATAAAATATATAAACAATGATGATTGTGAAAATAAATTTCTCCATAAAATAATCTATGGCTGTCGGCGATGTTGGATATTGTACGCTCATCATCTTTGAATGTGTAGGTGAAAACGTTTGATGAGTATTCCTTTAATAATAATAATAATAATAAAAAACTTTATTGCAAAGTAGTCCAAATTATAAATGTACATAAGCTCAAAAAGCTATATTGAAAGAAGAAAAAAAATATATATATAAATTATATGTAATTTTAGAAATTATTGTTTAATGTCAATTTTGTATATTTTAATTTATAGATTGGACTTCTATGGCTCTATGCATTATTTTTGTCGGAATGGCAACATTTTCGAAAGAACAAGGTATTACTGTTGTTGGAGTTTGCTGCGCATATGAAATTTTCATCGTTCACAGCGTAAATAAATTCTTTTTGGTTATTACTAATCACGCTGAATGAAGTAAAACATATGATTAACATTATATTAAATTTTTTAGCTTAGAGTTCCTGAACTTTTTCAAATCATTCAAAGCCCAAAATGTTTATCTTGGATGAATGGAGGGATTGCACGTATGGTAACACTCACAGTTTTCTCAACGTTCTTGCTTTTACTGAGACTGAATATAATGGGATCTCAATTGCCAGTTTTCACAAAGTAAGTACTACTAAATATTTATGAAAAATTTATTAACTTGCAATTTAATTAGAGAATATTTGGTTACTTAAAAATTATCAAAACAGATATCTTCGATAATCTCCTTATATTATTAAAATCTGTGCGCATCTGTCTGTCTGTCTGTCTGTCTGTGAGAAATGCCTTGTCATAGCTAAAGCTCCGGCGCTAATGGTCGCAGCGCTTCGAAACCGGTGTCGACAGGCGCAGAATTTCTTCATCTCGACATCGCGATAATTCGCTAAGCGATGCGACCCTAATTAGCGGAGATATTAATTAAAACGTCGACCCATATCTACCGAAAAATGACCCAGAATTCATGATTAAATGCTTAAAAAGCGACATTTTTTCGGAAAAAGTGGAAAATAAATTAGAAATATCAGTCGTATCGTTACAAATAAGATATCAAATGAAAGGTCCGATTTTTCTGAATCCGACGGTTTAAATAGCTTATGTATAGGACAATTAGATTTTTTAAAATTAACTAAAGTATGAAAAAAAAGGTGGCAACAAATCACAACAGTTCTATTAATTTCGCAATAGACGTATTTCGGTTACCATGGCGCCGGGCGAAAGAATAAATAGATTTTACTTCCAGCTTTACTGATTTTGTACTGGAAATAAAAATTGCAAATTTCAAAATGCTTCAATTTTCTTCAAAATTAATTCAAACTTGCTACAAACTTTTAACATCACAAGACGAAGTTCCAGTTCAAATATCATATGGTTTCGAGAATAAATAAAAAATGTACAATTTAATTGCAAATTAAATGTTATTATAATACGCGTATTTCAAATTCTAACTATGATTAAATTATTTTTAGTACATCATTCGAAAGATATTTTAAAGTACTTTTATATTATCGAAAGCGGGATTAAAGATTTCGCTTCATTTACATGTTTTGAGGTCTCCTGAATCGGTTTTCTTTTGTATCTGAGCTACTAATTAAAATAATTCCATAAGTAATACATCATAAGATAGCTTTGTTGGTTTGAAATCGAACAGTAGATTACAGAAATTTCTACCGCCAGATGGCGCTGTAATATTTTAAAATTTCAATATTTCAATTTCTAATTATGATTAAATTGTTTTTAATACATCATTCGAAAGATATATTAAAGTTCTTTTATATTATCGAAAGTTTTAACCAGATTTGCACGTTTTGAGGTGTCCTGATTAAGTTTTCTTTTGCATCTCAGCTAATTCAGTTAGACCGTTCAAAATTGATATATGTAGGTTAATTAGGAAGGGATGAAAGGGTGGGGAAGATATAGGCGTGCACCGCGCGCACGGGACAGCGCTGCCGAAGGCAGTGGGGACCCGGTCCGACTTTTTAACTGATGAGAAATGATTTTTTTTTTCATTTTCTTTTCTTAAGAATAAAAATTTGATTTGAGAAGGAATATGTGCGCGTATACCTTCACACGTGCGTGCGCAGCGCGCATGGATCTGCGCTGCCGAAGGCAGTGGGGACCCGGTGTGAGTTTTTACCCGATCAGAATCTTTTTTTGAGGGGGGGCACGGAGGGTCAGGGAAGGAATACGCGCATGCAGCGCGCACGGGGCAGCGCTGCCGAAGGCAGTGGGGACCCGGGCCGACTTTTTACCCAATCAGAAATGATTTTTTTTTTTTTTTTAATTTCTTTTCTTAACACTAAAAGTTACTGTTAGTGATTCATTAATTTTAGTGATTCATTTGAAAATACTGACCCGCTAGCGGGCGAAGCTCGCTAGTGAAGATAGAATAAAGTCTGTGTTTCTAAAATATAGCATGAGAAAAAAATTAAATTACGCACGCGAATAACATAATTCTCAAGCTTAGTTTTTTTCTTTTTTTTTTCTTTTTTTTTTTATATATTGATGCTTATTGTGTCATAAATTAAAGAATTTATGGCTATATTACTAATTTATTGATGTAAAAGAGACTTTCAATTCTAATGAATATCAGAATCTGTCTTATATCGATTTAATGAAGATATAAAGTATGAGTGGTGTTGAGTTGAGCAAGTAAAAGTCGCCAGTTGAATTTAGTATTGAAAGTGGTGTAAAGTGATAGCGTTGAGTTGGGATAGAATGTTTGGTTGCGAGAGTAAAGGTCGCCAGATGAATTTAGTATTGAAAGTAGTCTAAGGCAACAATTCCTACAAGGAGGATGTATTGTCTTGTAGGATGTATTGTCTAAGGTAATAATGTCTAGTCAAGGTAAGATGTTCGGTTGAGATTGGGAAAGTTTCTAGCTGGATCCAGAATACTTTGGTGATGTTGTGTGTGGGCTGGTTGAAAGTGTCGAGTAAAGGTGCTTTTGGGTTAGCATGGAGTGTCTCTAGTTATTGAATAGTTAGTTAGAAAATTTGAAATCAGGATCTACGTAGGTTGCGAAAAGTGTGTAGAGTTTGAATGTGGATAGCCTTAAGGAAAGTATTCTGGTAAAATGAAATGAATTGAATTATCTTATTATGAGGATTTTAAATAGAACACTTAATAGAATGCTGTCATGTGTTTTTGCTGACGTGTTGTTGCTGATAGAGTGTGGTGATTTATCTTCACGCAGATCGTCATGGGACGAAAAGCACTAGTCTTTGCTCACTGGGAAAGTCCTCGACTTTCGGCTGATACTAATACTGTTGCAAGCAGCAGTGGCGAGATATTTTTATGATAGTCTAAATTACTTATTTTAAGTTCGTTTAATGAGTTCTTTCGCATCCTCAAGCCCTTCCTTACGTTTAAACTAAAATAAAGATTGATGTCTCATTTTATCTGAGTCTCCTATTTCGCCTTCCACTCTAATTAAGATCATGAATCAAGCTGACGTAGCAAACCAGACATCACAAAGAGTTTTTAATAAAGAAATTGAAAAAAAAAAAAATTCAAATTTACGGTACAGCTAAAATTGAAAAAAAAAAAAAAAAAAACACCAATTTTTCTCTTAGTGTCGTTTAAAAAAATAAATAAATAGACACTGGACGATATACTGATAATTAATGTTAATTCCATTTTCCGATGTTGCGAAATATGCAAAAAGTTAGCCTAAACTAGCAAATAATTAATTTTATTTTTTTTAATTTTATTTTTTTTACGTCTTTTTGTACGTATGTGTTTGTATGTGTGTATTTTGCATGACTTAAAAGCGGTTGGATGTAAACGATGAAATTTCCTTTGTAGGCTCGATATAACACCTAAGTTGTAGATCTCTTTTTTTTTTTTTTTTTTTTTTTTTGGTTTGTTTGTTTGTTCTCTCTACAGCCTTCCGTTTTAGAGATATCGACAGTGTTTGGTTTTATATAATATTTTGTTTCAGAAATTTTAACAGAATCAAATAATAGAGTCAAAATATTAATACTGTTGCAAACAATATTTTTTTTAAGAATTGGAAATATTATTACAGGTAAAATATATTTAAAGGCACGATCAACATACTATTTCTACATTGTGAAGAATTTGCACACTCACTTATGGTTTGTGACAGGCAAAAATTGCTCCAGTCACTGACCAAGAAATATAGCTATATACCTCTAAATTTATCATTTTTTTTTTCTCTCGGGGAAGGGAAGTAACCTGTAATATACGGTGAACATTCTGAATTTTTTACGGCAATTTCTTAAAAAATGCGGGTACATTTTTTTTCCTCGAAAAAAGAAGCTGGCTGCATAAATTAACTGTTAATTCTCCGAATTTTATGAAAATTCTGGCTGGTCTATTGGCTTATAGGAAAGTTGACCATAACGACAGACTTCTCGAAACCAACAACAAAATTTGGTGAATAAGTAGTAGTTTAGGATTGTCAAGTTCTGGAAGCAATTTCTGAAATGGAATCAGACTTTCATTAAAATTAGATTTCATTAAAACCGATTTCTATCCACTGATACTAATCTTCCCCCAAAATGCATTAAAAGAGGTCATATGAGCTTGAGTAAATTCCATCGAACTCTGAGCTGTAAGTTTAACTTTACAGAACTGTTGGACAAACTGTAGTACGAGAAATATTTTATTGAATTGTTTCATATCAATATGTGTACTTAAATAATTATACAAGGAATTCATGTTATTTTTATATCAGTATTTTTATTTTTATTTATAAATATTTCTTGATTTTATCAATAATCTATATATTAAATAATTGTACATATCCATTTTAAATTCTAGATTTGACAATCCAGCGGCATCTTCAGAAAGCCCTACTCGTGAACTAACTATGCACTTTTTATTCGCCTTGAATGGCTGGCTGCTGTGTTTTCCTTCCGACCTGTGCTGTGATTGGACAATGGGCACGGTTCCACTGGTAAATTCATTCTTGGATCGGCGTAATGCAGCAACAGTATTTTTCTATGGTGTATTGGTAGCGCTTTTGTGGAGGAGTCTGTGGGAAGACGATTCTAAATCAAAAATTATATTAATGGTGATTTCTGAAGATTTTTTACTTATTTAAAATCTTTATGAAGCATCTTTGAAACTACAAATCTTTTTGTAGATTATAACTACAAAATAAGAATTTATATTTTTCTTATGATGCTACAGCCTTCTGATAAATATTTAGTTTTATTGCGAAATATGTTTAAAATAGATTATGTATTTACATATTTTATTAATTATACTTAAACATAAAAATCTGACAGAAACATTTTCAAAAAGGCCGTTCGATTTTGTTGGGATTCAAAATATAATATTACTTTAAGAGTAAGATAACTAATTAATTAAAAGGACAAAATTTTTTTCCAAAACAAAATAAAAACACGCAACAATTGTTTTAATCAAAATATTTAAGCACAACACTTTATCTAGCGTCCTTCTTTTCATAATACATCCTCGCACTTCTTTTCTTCTACAGAGTAAGAGTCGTGAATAGTTTTTTAGATCCGAAACAATTGGCATGCGTTTTAAAAAATATGAAACATTATTATAAAGTTTTTTTTTTCCAAACATATGGAGCACGCATAGACTAATTTGTTGGAAATTAATATTTTTTGAAATTTTGTAACAGACAATTTTAGTAGTATTTATTTTTAAAATGGCGCTAAAAAAATTAAACTTGGTACTAAATTTTTAAAAATATTATTGCGGCTAAAGTGACCGAAAGTGGCGCCAAGTTTTTCCTCAATATAGCCTATAAATTTACGATAAGATTTCTTTGGGACTATAGTTTAAGCTTTAGTCACTATAGTTTAAGCTTTCCTTATAGTTAAGGTAAAGTTCAAGCTAAATTTAATACTTTTGCGACCGCTCACGTAGATTCACGTCATTTGAAAATCTGTAACTCCATGAGTGGGCGTTTCTTTCGCAATCTGTAAGCTATTTATTTCTTTAAACATATAACCAATATGCACATTTTTTACAATGAAATATACTATGGATACAAATTTTTTGATTAGAAAGAATATAACTATAATATATATCATATTTGTAATATAAATATGAATACAGAAAATTTTGTTCTGAAATATTGTAACTCGGAAGAATAACGCCCACAGGCGGACTTTACTGTCAAAAATTCAAAATCATGCGGTCGCGAAAGTGTTAATATGAGAAGATTCTCATGCATAAAGAAATATAATAAAAAGGTTCCAAACTATTTTTCCAAAAAATAAAATAATTTGGGAAATAAACGGTTAAACTGATTTTAATATTTGGCATACAATACTAGATTTTCAGTGTATTTCGCTACAAAATTGCTTTATGGTATATATATATATATCGTAAAGCTAGGAAAGGTCTCTCAGTTGGAGACATTGCTCACATATAGGATTCGCAGGAAAGAGTAGAACGGGGGAGTTGCGACTTTAGATGGTTGTATAACATCAATAATAAAGTGGCGACTTGAATGTGCATATCGATTATTTCAAGAGTCTCAGATAAAATGTGGATATTTTGTGGATATTTTTCCTCAATATAGCCTAAATTTACGATAAGATTTCTTTGGGACTATAGTTTAAGCTTTAGTCACTATAGTTTAAGCTTTCCCTATAGTTAAGGTAAAGTTCAAGCTAAATTTAATACTTTTGCGACCGCTCACGTAGATTCACGTCATTTGAAAATCTGTAACTCCACGAGTGGGCGTTTCTTTCGCAATCTGTAAGCTATTTATTTCTTTAAACATATAACCAATATGCACATTTTTACAATGAAATATGCTATGGATACAAATTCTTTGATTAGAAAGAATATAACTATAATATATATCATATTTGTAATATAAATATGAATACAGAAAATTTTGTTCTGAAATATTGTAACTCGGAAGAATAACGCCCACAGGCGGACTTTACTGTCAAAAATTCAAAATCATGCGGTCGCGAAAGTGTTAATATGAGAAGATTCTCATGCATAAAGAAATATAATAAAAAGGTTCCAAACTATTTTTCCAAAAAATAAAATAATTTGGGAAATAAACGGTTAAACTGATTTTAATATTTGGCATACAATACTAGATTTTCAGTGTATTTCGCTACAAAATTGCTTTATGGTATATATATATATATATATCGTAAAGCTAGGAAAGGTCTCTCAGTTGGAGACATTGCTCACATATAGGATTCGCAGGAAAGAGTAGAATGGGGGAGTTGCGACTTTAGATGGTTGTATAACATCAATAATAAAGTGGCGACTTGAATGTGCATATCGATTACTTCAAGAGTCTCAGATAAAATGTGGATATTTTGTCCGGTTATCAAAAATAAATGCTTGACTTTTCAAAACTCTTCCTACGATTTCTATGGAATGAGGGTAATATAAAATATTTTTAAATTCAACAGTTTCTCATAACCTACTGACCTAGAATGACGGTACAAGCATCCCGACGAAAGGCGAATAATTATTTAATAAAACACTGCGCAATCTGTCCTACCAAAATTGGAGAATTTGTGCTTTTGCTATTTGAGACAGTTTGGGCATTTAAAACTCTATATTAATAGAGATTTGACAACAAGTGAATGAGGATAATAACAAGATAATGAGGATGGTTTGTTCAATGTCTGGAACTGTACCAGTAATTAACTTCCATAAATGGCTGGGCTAGTTCAATCCATTCGAGGCGGCGCGGCGGACCTTTTAGGAGACTGCCCACAGAATTTGTAGTTGGACATTATTCAGGAGTAGCACGATCAACAAAAAGCCACACCTCTGATGAGATTTAGCTCTCGAATGCTAATCTTAGCCTATGGAAAATTTATGGCAAAGTATTTAAATGTTATTGTATATATGTTTAGATTTGCAATATTTTCCTGTATGATGGAAACGTTTTTTGCAGCTGTCAGTTGCTTAAATAGAAATAATAAAACTGAATACAAGCAAAAAAAATCAGCCTACTCAAAATTCTTTTGAAGGACTATAAACGTCTAAATTTCAATAAAATAAAATATATTAAATAAACATAAAGAATTTTATATTTGAAACGAGAAGGTTTCAAACCAAGTGAAACTTAGATTTTTTATGTTTTGAATATTTTTGTGCGAATGATTTTGAGGAATTAAAAAAAAAAAAAAAAAAAAAAATTATAAATAACAAACGGTGGGCAGATTATGGGCGAAAATTCGGGATGGGGGATTGCGAAAGTTCCGTTCAGCAAACAAGAAACCGTTTAAGCTAAAATGGATATATACTAATTTTAAGCACAGCTGCCAGGATTTCAATTTATTCTGGAGTATTTTCAGCCTCACTTTTGTTTCATATCATTTATTTTTTATGAGTAATATTTTCTTATAGTATCGAAGTTAGATTTTTGAAAAAAATTTCTATATATAACGTGCTGCGAAATAAAGGCGGGGTTAAAAACACTCCGTAATAAATAAGAAAAATTTGGCAGCTATAATTTTAAGTTAAACGTGTTATCTGGTAACTTAATGTTATTTTGCCATCTTTATCTCTCTCTATCTCTCTTTTTTCTTTAATTTTTCTTTAAATCATTTTTTGTAATTCTTTGAAATTTCTTTTATTTTTCTGAATTTTAATTATTGAATTAAAATATTCACTCCCCTAATACAAAAATGTTTGTTTACAAATACCTTAAAACGAAGTCATTTAAGTGAAATTATTGTTATTAACAATGTAACTGTAGTTATAATTAAGTTCATTCTCTCCTACCCATGTGCGCAATCATCCCTACACTATAAGGATAGGTTGCGCAAAACAGTTCTCTTGGTTTTATTACAGTTGTTGTTTTAAATTACAACAAAACAACAAAATAGTGATAAAAATGCATAGAAGAAAGATCGATTCAGAATTATGTGCCAGCAGTTTAGCAATTTTTTTTTTTTAATCTTTTTGTTGAATTGTGCTCAAACTCTCCTAGATTTACCTTATATGGTTAAATGTTTACAATATTTGATACCGACAAATTTAATCTATATAAGTATTTACCTTTTAATTAATATCTCTATAATGTTTCTATTACTAGTTAATATTTTTGATATGCAATATGTACAGAAAAAAATCAAATATGAGACAATATATTTAAAAAAATCACATAAGCATATATAAAAAATTGAAGTTAAAACAATCGATCATTGTTTAAACTTTAATCTTTTACACGTGCTTATGTGATTTTTTTTAAATAAATTGTTTCTTATTTATTTTAATTAACTAACGAGGTGTGACTTTTTGTAATTTTTTCCTATACAATTTATATGTTTGTGTAATATATTTGTCCTGCACAATATATTTGATTTTCAAACACTGTCGCCTTTCTTTTAACTTCCTTTTTAAAAGTTGTGCTTCATTTTTTATACCCGGAACAACTGCTATATACAGGGTTGCTACGCTACCTGGTGAACCTGGAAAAACCTGGAATAGTCAGGGAATTCAAAAATTGACCATAAAAGTCAGGGAAAAGTCAGGGAATTTGAATATTTTAGCCAGAATCTGGAAAAGTCAGGGAATTTCATATTATGGTTGCTAAAGAAAAAATAATAATTTTTCCGCCAACATAGGGTCTTTTTTTTTTTTTTTTTTTTTTTTTTTTTCTTTTCTTTTTCCTTAGCTTCTGTGATTTTTTTAAACATCGCCAGCCTTCCTTTCCGCTCGTGAAAGAAAATTCTTATTCTGCTTATGAGCGACAGATGCTATCACTGTATGTAACTTTTGTCATATGTATTTTTTGTGTTTTCATGTAGTACCGTAATTATTTTGCATTCAACACAACCAGTGCTCAATATATGGTTAGACTGTAATTTTCTGAGAACGCACCTGGAAAACCTGAAAAAATGAGGGAATTTCATTCTCCTGTTTGAGTGGCAACCCTGTATATATTTTTGCAATTTGTAAAATATTGTTAAAAATAAATATCGATGCTACCTTTTTTAAGACATCAAATTAAGCTGAATTTTCTGCAATTAATAATTTTAGAAATTTAGTTTTACACCATTTTTTAGAGCTGGTACTATGACTTAGTACCACTCAAGTAGATTTCATATAAAAGCTTATATTTATTGAATTTAATATTTGTTGAATTATACTAGGTTTGCTCAACAAAATATATATTTATGTGACTATTCTTATAGTTTTCGATATATATTTTACAAATATGAAATCTTTAAATTACTTTTTTTAGTTTGAATTTCTTCATGAAATCATGATTTTCAGAATGCTAAAATTTCTACAGGTATTTAAGAAAAGGTTTATTTTATTTATTTATTTATTTTTATGTTTAATGGAATCTACTTAAAATATTTCAGGATTGATTTTGAACTTCATTGATTATTTTTTGAGAAAAAAATTAAAAATCCAAGTCTATGTAAAAATTTACATTTAAAAAAAAAAAAAAAAAAAAAAAAAAAAAAAAACTGAAAATATTTCAAAATTCATCCCTAATTCTTTTAAGGAGGTTGTACTAAACATCCAAAAAGAGTATTAAATGTTTTCTTAAATATATGTAGAACTTTTAGAATGAAAAAATGTGAAATGAGAAAATTCAATTGTTGCCTGAATATATATTTTGTTGAACGAACATAATATATTTCGATTTAGAAATATTAAATGGAAATATAAGCTTTTATATAAAACATGCATAAGTGCTGCCAACTCAAGGATGCCAGGTCCCCTTAAATTTCCTTACAACAATGAAGCTTATTTATAACAGAATATTTGTTTTAAAAGGTTTTAATCGACATCATACACTAGTAGCTTTTTAGCGCAATTTACTACAAGCTTTCTCTAAGATAAAAATAAAAGGAATTTTTAATGTTCAAAATATTTGAAAACAGCCAATATAAATCATAATGTAATTAATCATGTAATTCCTTTTAATATAATACATTTATAATTTTGATACTTTTATAAATACTTTTTTTTATGGAATATGTACTGCTTGTATTGTATTTTGTGTACAATATGTTTGTCACGTTTTTCACGGGAGTATGCCTGTTTTTAAAACCAACTGTTGAAAAAGCTAAATAATCAAAATTTATATAAGCTGTAAGAAATTGTGTGTCTATAGATGACTAAAATAAAAATTAAATGAATTGATTACTTGGATTAATTAAAAATCAGTCAGTCCAAAAATAATTTAAATTTGAGTAACATTATAGTTATGGAAAATGAAATAGGTATGCAAATTATTAACTATTCATTTCGGATACACATCATGAGTGAATTTTGTGCCATTATAGTGCTATGTAAATATTGCATGTAAGAATATAAGGCTGATTTTGTGTAATGGTCATGCGATTATTCTTTTCTTATTAGCTTATGTGAATGTTTCTGTATGCCTCGTAAAAAATTACGAACGTAAATCAAGCATTTTTCTGGATTTAACAGATGAAGAAATGTAATTTATAGTCATTGTGAATTACCCTTTCGAAAAATGGCACTCGTGACTGACGTAATAAAGCTATGAGTCTGAAACGCAAAAAAATTGCACACAAAGTGCAAAGGAAACGCTTGTACGTTATGTGCCACTTACGGTCTCGTATTATCCTGTTGAAATATGACTGCGGACAAGTTTCTGACATAAGATAAAGCAATATATTCTAGAACTTCAGAGACGTAATACCAGCTGTTTTCTGTACAGCTAATTGGTATTAGGATGATGCAGAAATAAATTTCAACAACGGTTCAAACCAAATATCAGGTGAAAGACTAATATGGTGATGCATAACACAGGAATTGCGTATCCTCTCGCTACAGTGCCATCCGACTCGCCTGTGGTCCACAGTCAAGGACAAGGATTGCAATGGGTACTTTGCTTGCGTTACAAACAACATTCAATAGCAGGTATTGATTCACTAGTATGATCCGCCATTGTCGTGTGCGCAACATGCCTGTGCTCACGTGCGATGGCGCTACGAGGCTGATTAAATCCTTACCGGCGGTCAGTATATTCCTTTTGAAATCATCGATTGCATATCTGAATTACTGTGGTTAGATTTCAACCAATACCAGCACGAATTTCTCATAATGATAATTCGAAATCTTTATAAGCATCAATTCTTCCTTTGTCAAGCTCAGAAACAGGTTTCATTAATGTCCGAATTTTACCGATCGCCTTTAAATCTCCAATGTATTAAATCAGCCTTTTATGAAATCTTTATACAGTAATTGTAGGTGCTGCTATAAATAAAAGCTAGACAATAAGGGTTGTGACTAAATAAAGCTAGACTGTAAGGGATGTGTATAAATAAAAGCTAGACTATAGGGGGTTTACACACATTTTAATTTTGATTCAGTCAGTGTTCTCACTCTTTGTAAATAAATATTGATAAACCTCCCTATCAGCTTACTTTTATCTGAGTAGAACTGAAATTCTGTTCACTCTATCTATCATACCTTTTTGAATTTACACTATATTTCTTTGGGGTTCTCATATAAGCTGCTTAATACATTTGGCTATTAAATTACGCAAATGAAGTTTTTAAAAGCTAGCGTATGCGCAGTTAAAAATTATTTAGCAAAAATGTTCATATTTCGCAAGATATTTAACATTTTTGCATTCTGATTGCAGTATATCGTGACTAATATAGTATGCCAAATTTCCTAAAAATGGCTTTTGCTGAGTCTAATACTCTACATGTTATAATTAAAAAAGTGGATTTACCCCCTCCCCTCCCCACAAAAAAAAGTTATATTTTTATGAATATATGTGGTAGCCTCCTAAAAACTTATACAGATAATGAAAACAATACTCATAATCACATGCTTTAGCCAAAAAGTATTTAAAGCATTACTTTTTACAGGGTGATCCAAAACATTTTGACTCTTTATTTTTTATTGATCTCATTTTCCTCTTCAGGACACAACTTCTGATGAAATATATGAGGTATAACATGTTATTTACACTACCAAAGTTTCAAGATTGTTCTTAAAGAACTTTTTTAGATATCTGACAAAACGTCTAAATTCGAAAGAGTCCAAATACTTACTGGTAGATTGTGTAGTAATAGAATTATAATATGTTTTACATTTTGTTATTTTGTTATTTGATTTTTTCTGTAAACAGTACTGTAATTTTGAGGTGACTTTAAGATAAAATATATTAGAATAAAACAAGGACGTTCTCGTGTTTCTTCTTGCATTAAAGCTTTCTGTGCAAAGTAAAAAAGTATTTATTAATTCGATTCGCCTGTCCGTCAATTTTCCTGTGGATTTTATCATTTTTGTAATTTTATATAAGTCCTTAAAATTGGCATATTATATTCAGTTTCAATATAATGAGATTCTTATTAAATGTGGTATAAATAACAGTGCTGTTTTGCTCACAATGAATCATCAAAATAATTCAGATACATTACTGTCAGTGAGTAGAGTTTTACTAAAACATATTTTGGTATATTTATTAAAAATAAACTATATTTAAATTTGTCCTCATAGAGATAAAATAAATTAAATATTAAACAACATAACAAATAAAAATAGTCGCATAGTCTTTTATAATTTATACATACTAGGATATTTCTTTCTTGTTTTATTTGCCGATAAATTTAAATAATTAAGTGAACTGTAACAACAAATATTTTTTTAAATTTGCCAAGTAATACGAATCTTTTAATTATTAATATTTATTTTTCATTTCAGAGCATTGCTTTTCTTATTTTTCCATTTCTACCAGCATCTAATTTGTTTTTTCCCGTTGGCTTTGTAATTGCAGAGAGAGTCTTATACACGCCAAGCATGGGATTTTGTCTTTTGTTATCATATGGATGGAGTTTATTGCATAATCGCATGTAAATAGATTTATTCTAATCATACATTTTACCTTTCATAATTTTTTAGTGAATTTTATCCTAACTATGTTTTTTCTTATTGCAGAAAGCTCAAATCAATATCCTGGTGTCTTTTAATATCAATTCTCATTCTGTATGCAACTAAGACCGTCCGGAGAAATTTTGATTGGTAATATTCACATCCTTATTTTATATCTGTAAAAGTAATTTTTTAAACATAAATAATATTGTCATTTAAGGGGAAAATATTTGAAAATATCCACATGTGTTTATGTAGTTTTAATTTTTGAATTTTTTTGCATCGTTAATCTAAGAACATTTCCAATCTTATGACCCATTCCAACCTACTTCCTTATTCGATAGCAACATTGTTTTACTTTACTCTCTCAAATCAAGTTGCGCTATTGCTATAGTTTTCAAACAATGTGATTTCAAAATAATTTTCTCAACTAAAAAGAAACTCACATTTTCTATGTTAAAAGACTCCATAACTCTTGGTGTATCTACATAATCTTTTGTCAATAAGTTTTTTCATATATGGGTAAAACTAAACCAAGGCTTCAATATTATATAAAAGATCATGTAGGTTATATTCAAAAACCAGAAACTAACAAATCGCTATTTGCTAAGCATTGCTGGGAGAGTAAGCATACATTTAACTTTAATTTAATCTAAAATAATATGCAGACCGAAACCTATACAGGAACAAGACCTTTAATTTTTATAAAATTCACAAAAAATATTATCGATATCTCTTCTCTGTTCCCTACCCGATAGTTTGTTGTTTAAAATCCATAGTTTCTTAAGTATCACTTTCAGTTTTCATAGCACCCATTTCTCGATTTCCTATTGGCTAATTCCGCTAAATCCTAAAATTTTACTGTGTCTAAATCCGTCCACAGAATTCTGCCTTCATTAGATATTTAAGGAGCCATAATCGTTTTGGTTATTGACTCATGTCGCTATGCTCAATACTAGCGAAACTACAATATTCCAGTATTTCTTTTTAACATTTTTTTATGATTTTAACTTCATTTTCACTTTATTTGTCTTAATTAATTAATTATTTATTTATTTTTGTGCTATTCACTGATTAGTGAATAATAATTGTTTTTAAATAATATATTTAACATAGAATTTTACTGTTTGACTTTTATCGATTAATTTTAATTCTTTAGAATGCAAGTTACATTTTTTACCATATGATCATTATCTCTAAATTTTCACTTTCTATTTTTCATAAGCCATTAAAATCTATGAATTTATCGCATATTTATGGTTATATGAGGGAGAGGGAGTCGGCAAAAGTTCCTGACGCATTAAAAACTTCAGTACAATATCAAGTAATTAATGTACGAGAATATGATTTGTACTACAATGCTTTTTTGTTTATGGAAAGTTTTAATTAAAAAAAAAAAATAGTTACGAATTTGGATCATAAATGACGCTTCATCCTAAAAACAACAAGAAAATGCATCAAAAACCTGAAGAAAGCAATTAAAGAGCTTATGTTTTGTAAAATTCACAATGATATATCAATATGTTCGCCCAAATCACACAAAGTGGTAATTTAATTTATTCCTCATGTTTGCTAGCATTTATTGATGAAGGGGATGAATGCATAACAAAGATTACAAGCGTTCGTCGTGCCTTCAGTATTTTATTATCATCCACATAATAGTACAAACCTTTTCCTTCGTGTAGTTCCACAAGAAGAAATAAAAAATGTTTAACTCTAGAGTTTGAGTTATCCATAGAAAAACTACAAGAAACGCTACCATAAGACAAATTGCAATGCAAACCGCACTCTCGTAGGAACCTCACATTAATTTATATTAAAGTTTCAAATGCGTGAGGGGCTTTTGTACCACCCCACATTATACTTGATATATACAGTCGGCAGCAAAATTATTCGAGCGCCAGCAAAAATTCCCGTAGAAATAAAGTACATTTAATACAGTTTTGTTAAATAAATCCTTGTCGATTCATGTTCTTGGTTACTCTAAGTATTAAGTGCACTTTTTTTATATAGGAATTTTTGCTAGCGCTCGAATAATTTTGCTGCGGACTGTATATATCAATATTCTTTTTAATGATAATAATCATAATTTTTATAGTAAGAAACTGTCTTTATTTTTAATAGTTTAATTTCTGAATGCAAAATTTCTAGTGTAAAATTGTATTATATATGTATTTATGTGTGTGTATATATACTTTAATTTTCAATGTTAAATGTTCATTTTAATCTGCCTTATATTCAGTTTAAGTGACAATGATGAAATAAAATAATTTAAAATAACGCAAGTCATATAGTAAATTGGTGTGTCATTTCGTCAGAGAAGAAATATTTTTCAATGACGATAACTTATTATGAATGACTTATCTTGTGTGTTTCGTATTCAAGCATTATTGATTATATAGATAAGAATATTTCAATTAAATATGGCATAAAACAGTGCCACTCTAAGGAAAAGTAATATTTATGAAATTTTTGATAGGCAGAATGAATATACTATATTCATGGCTGGTATTCAAGTAAACCAAAGAAATGCGAAGTTGTATAACAACGTCGGCCATTCTTTAGAAAGCCAAGGAAAATACAGAGAAGCTTTAAAATATTTTCAAATAGCTGTAAAGTAAGTTACTTTTATAAAGTTACTTTTTATATTTTCAAATTACTTTTTATAAAATTATCAAAAAATAAGTTTATAAAAACATATATTTTAAGCACTGGAATGTCTTCATTAGATTTTGCAAAATCAGCATGTTATGAATATACATATAAAGAATAAAATAAATAAATAAATAATAATAATAATTGTATGTAATAATATTATAATCATTTGCTTTCTTATTACATAAATAGACATACACATATAGTAATAATAATAATAATTCTACATTACAATTGGCAAACATCAGAAAGGAAGGCATAAATTAAGGAACAAACAACCACATTTGGAAATGAAGCTTTATACAAGGCGACAGATATTTAAAATCTAATATGAATTGCTTTCGAAACATTGGTATATAGGATCATGTATAATAAATATGATGAAAGTATAAGAGAAAAAAATACGTAGAAGTTGAAGAAGGAGCAGAGGCCACCATGGCTTAACACATTCACGCCGGCGCACTTTGTTTACATAGACTTCTGAGTTAATTTCTAAAACAGAGGTACCAGTCACATTCGGCGAAATTTCAAAGCGAATGTGTCCAATTCTTGTAACCACACTTTAAGATGTTCTATCAGTCTACGATGACGCACCACAGTGATATGATTGGATTGAATGGTTTTTACGTCACGCTAGTGCTACATTATATTAGGTGTACTATATTATTTATTAGATTTTATTAGCCCTAAACAACGTTCAACGAAACTAGGCGAAAAACTGAATAATTTTATACAAAAAATAATTTAGCTAAAGTTGCACGAGAGTTCCAGAAATTAATCGAAATGTATAAATGAACGTGGTATAAATAAAATAAGTAATTATCATTAAAGTAATATAAATTGTCACGAGCTATGGCGATTGTTGATAATACATTTTTGTTGCAGTATATAAAACTAATAACAATCAGAAATACGATTGGAATATACGGATTTTTATATTAAAAGGAGATGCAAAAAATTTCGTCTTAGCACACACAATTACATACATACATATAGATAGATTTTGCTCTAATCAAACATTATTGGTTTTTATTTGTGAAAATAATACCTATAGAAAATTTAAAATTCCCTTGAAATGAATTTAGTAAATGCTAAACAACATTTTTGACTTGAAATCATGTATCACATATTACATTGAACACAGTTATCTTCTTAATAATAAAAGCCCGAGTTTCCCGAAACTAATGCTGAAAATAACGTAATAGCAAAAACAATGAATAGTAGTAAAGGATGTAAAATTTTATCTACGGTTTTGATGCGGGCATTTCAACTGAACAAAATTATGAAAAATGATAATTTAGCGGAAAAACGTACGTCGCAATCGCTATAAAAAAGTCCGTGGTTTATATGGATTTGAAAGATTCGTTTATTGTTTGTCTATAAATAAGGCAAAAAAAAAAAAAAAAAATTCCTTTCTTTCTTTCTTTCTTTTTTTTTTTTTCTTTTTTAAGAATTAATTCTATTTATTGCTATGCGGGATTTTAATACGCCACTAGAAAAATAATAATAATAAATTAAGTATGTGGGATTGAATTGTGTTCAGAAAAATTACTAATAAAAATAAATGAATAAGCACATAGTTATAAAATTTAAATTAAAGAATTGCGGTGTCGTTTTTAACTTCTTGGAGAAGTTTGGACTTCAAAACGTATAAGTATCTTGAGGTAAAAAATAAAGCCATTTGTTTTAAATATCATGTAAACTGAAGTTTAATAATATCAACTGGCAAGGAGAAGAAATAAATTTGTAAAATAAAAATCGAGTGGGTACAAATCGACTTGTTGCTTAAATATTTACCGTAAACGTAATGTTTTCATAATTTACAAATATACTACTTATTAAATTTTTTTATACACACATATTTATTATTTATCATTTTATTATATTTTATTCTTATTAATAATTGTAAATTTTTGTCTATATAAATGTATTTTTTACATCTTTTATTTATTTAAAAAATATATGAATGTTTAATTTTAGTTGCAACATAGAGATGTTCTAATTTATAACTCAAAACTTTCTACTAAAATCTTACATTGCCATGAAAGTATTGTGACAGTTTATTGAAACGAACAATATGATTTTTTTTCACAAACTTCCATTTCTTAACAATTAAATATTACATTAAGAAAAAAAAATGGCTCTGCGTGCAATTTTAAACAGTATAAAATAGATAACCAATCATGTTGTATTTAAATTGCATTTTACATACATATTTTTAAAATATTTTGTAATACAGGGTGCAGCCAGATGATATAGGAGCTCATATCAATGTAGGTAGAACACTGCATCATCTAAATATGTATGAAGAAGCAGAGGAAGCATTTAAAAAGGTATCAATAGATGCTTATTTCACTCATTAACAAAATTTTAAATTATTACTTACAGACTTTGAATAAACACCATAAAATGCAATAAACTCGCAACAATTGTTTCGGGTCGAAAAAATACACGACCCTTCATCAGGCGAACAAAGTAAGCACGAGTGTTGCAGTCAAAGCGGCAACGCACAAAATCGTTTAAAATGAAAAGAAAAAAATTATAAAGTAGAAACTAAATATAGCTACTGGTGTGAGTAGAATTGTACAAAAAACAAGAAAATAAATAAATGAGTGAGATTAAACATATAACAATCTAAGGATAACAAAAATTAAACTAAAATCTAAGTTACGTGAGTAATTTCCAAGCATCAGAGAAGAAAGGAGTGGAAGAAATATCATTAACAAGATTTTTCGAATTTTTAAATATGTAAAATGCTTCATGAATATCCAAATGGGAGGAGCAGACAGGAGATGAAATTATGTTAGTTTTGGAAAAATCAAAACGATGACCTTGAGACCAGCAGTGGGAAGCAATAGAAGATTTGGTAATCTCTTCATTACGAACATTCCGACGGTGCTCATTTATTCTGTATTTCAAACGCCTCCTAGTTTGACCAATATAACCTAAGTTGCAGGACGAGCACGGAATTAAATAAATTCCAGAACGGCTTTCGGTGGGAATGGGATCCTTAAGAGAAGATAATTTTATTTTATTGACGGGTTTGTAAATAACTTTGAAACCAAACGGTGAAAGAATTTTAGAGATTTTAAAAGAGAGTGAAGAATAAAAAGGTAAAACAACTGGGATGAGACTGTGATCGTTTAATTTGGGAGCAGAACGTTTAGGATTCTTAAATTTATATAGAGCTTTATCGATGATAGATGGGTTATAGCCACGAGAGAGGGCAAGAGATTTTAAATAATTAATTTCTTTCGAAAGATTAGACGGATCAGAACAAATGTGTAAGGCACGGTAAACATAAGTGTAAAAAGCAGACATTTTTTGTTGAGGGGCGTGGTTAGAGAGAGCATGCGGCGGCAAAGAGACTGAGAATGGTTTTCTAAAAACAGTAGTTGAGAAACAATCCTTTTCTTTATTCACAAGAACGTCAAGGAAGGGCAAAGAGCAATCCTGTTCAACCTCAAAAGTGAATTGAATGCATGGGTCAATCGAATTGACCAAAGAAAGTAAATTGGACAAATCGACGTCAGGGGAGACAAGAACGAAAGTGTCATCCACATATCTAAACCAGTGAGGAAATTTATATACACCGAAGAGTTTTTCTTCAAAATAGTGCATATAGATGTCGCAAAGTAAAGGAGAGAGAGGACTACCCATGGCCATACCATCATTTTGGGAATAATAAGTACCATTAAAAATGAAGGCAGTTTGCCTGATACACAAATGAACTAAATTTACAAGCTCCTCAATTTCAATAGAAGAATGATGGAATTCACGTAGTCTTCTCTCTAAACAAACCAGAGCACCTTGAACCGGAACATTTGTAAAAAGTGCCATTCTTAGGGCTATTATTCAGGATATACGACAGTCTCTCTCGTCTATTGAGTCTGAATTATATACTTTACACCTGTCTCTTAGCAATTCTGTTCATGATTTCTCTTCTTTTGAAAAAAGAAATTTCGCATACGTTGCGTTTCAGTCTTCTAGGCATCAAACTAACTTAAATAAGAAATTTAATTATCTTATTAAAAGTAATTCCTTTACTTCTCCCGTCTCTCCTCTTGCTCAGAATACTGTTGTTAATCTCTCTTCGCACGTTCTGACTAATACTCAACGCGACGTGCTCAGTTTGGGTCTGAATTTTGCGCGTACTTCGAGACCCTCCATTCCGGATTTGATCGCTCCGATTGAAAATTCCTTTAAAAATAGTAAAATTTCTCCAGGCCAGTTAGAATCTCTTCGTTTCATTTTATCTAACATTATTTCCTCCAATAATCATCCACAAAAGTCTAACCTTACTCCTTCTCAAAAATCCGCCCTCTCTGAATTAAACTCCGCCCCCGATTTAATTGTCACAAGATCTGATAAAGGGGGACAAACTGTTCTACTCAACAAATCGGATTATATTTCCCATGTTGAGTCCTTGCTTACCTCAGGTCCATATTCGAAACTTAAAAAAGATCCTTCTAATGATCATCTTAATCAAGTCAAACACCACGTTAAAAATTCCGTTATTCTTAATGATTATACCAAACGCATGGTAATTCCTTATACTGCTAATTGTGCTCGTTTCTATGCACTTCCGAAAATTCATAAACCCACTCTCTGCTTTCGACCTATTGTATCTAATATTGGTACGGCTTCTTATAATCTTGCTCGATTTCTTTCAAACTCTCTTTCTCATCTAACTTCTACTAATCTTCATACTGTAAAAAACTCGTATGATTTTGTGGACAAAATTAAATGCATCTCTCCGTCTAATTATACTATGATTTCTTTAGATGTAAAGTCACTTTTTACAAATGTTCCGGTTCAAGGTGCTCTGGTTTGTTGAGAGAGAAGACTACGTGAATTCCATCATTCTTCTATTGAAATTGAGGAGCTTGTAAATTTAGTTCATTTGTGTATCAGGCAAACTGCCTTCATTTTTAATGGTACTTATTATTCCCAAAATGATGGTATGGCCATGGGTAGTCCTCTCTCTCCTTTACTTTGCGACATCTATATGCACTATTTTCAAGAAAAACTCTTCGGTGTATATAAATTTCCTCACTGGTTTAGATATGTGGATGACACTTTCGTTCTTGTCTCCCCTGACGTCGATTTGTCCAATTTACTTTCTTTGGTCAATTCGATTGACCCATGCATTCAATTCACTTTTGAGGTTGAACAGGATTGCTCTTTGCCCTTCCTTGACGTTCTTGTGAATAAAGAAAAGGATTGTTTCTCAACTACTGTTTTTAGAAAACCATTCTCAGTCTCTTTGCCGCCGCATGCTCTCTCTAACCACGCCCCTCAACAAAAAATGTCTGCTTTTTACACTTATGTTTACCGTGCCTTACACATTTGTTCTGATCCGTCTAATCTTTCGAAAGAAATTAATTATTTAAAATCTCTTGCCCTCTCTCGTGGCTATAACCCATCTATCATCGATAAAGCTCTATATAAATTTAAGAATCCTAAACGTTCTGCTCCCAAATTAAACGATCACAGTCTCATCCCAGTGGTTTTACCTTTTTATTCTTCACTCTCTTTTAAAATCTCTAAAATTCTTTCACCGTTTGGTTTCAAAGTTATTTACAAACCCGTCAATAAAATAAAATTATCTTCTCTTAAGGATCCCATTCCCACCGAAAGCCGTTCTGGAATTTATTTAATTCCGTGCTCGTCCTGCAACTTAGGTTATATTGGTCAAACTAGGAGGCGTTTGAAATACAGAATAAATGAGCACCGTCGGAATGTTCGTAATGAAGAGATTACCAAATCTTCTATTGCTTCCCACTGCTGGTCTCAAGGTCATCGTTTTGATTTTTCCAAAACTAACATAATTTCATCTCCTGTCTGCTCCTCCCATTTGGATATTCATGAAGCATTTTACATATTTAAAAATTCGAAAAATCTTATTAATGATATTTCTTCCACTCCTTTCTTCTCTGATGCTTGAAAATTACTTACGTAACTTAGATTTTAGTTTAATTTTTGTTATCCTTAGATTGTTATATGTTTAATCTCACTCATTTATTTATTTTCTTGTTTTTTGTACAATTCTACTGACACCAGTAGCTATATTTAGTTTCTACTTTATAAACTTTTTCTTTTCATTTTAAACGATTTTGTGCGTTGCCGCTTTGACTGCAGCACTCGTGCTTACTTTGTTCGCCTGATGAAGGGTCGTGTGTTTTTTCGACCCGAAACAATTGTTGCGAGTTTATTGCATTTTATGGTGTTTATTCAAAGTTTGTAAGTAATAATTTTTACAACGCCAGTTTTGTGATGCTTCTTTATTAAAATTTTAAATTATTTTCAAAAAGATATTTTGCTTTCCAAAACTGATTTGGCTTTTTAATAGTAATTTTTTATAGCGTACAATATTTACATATTTATCAAATTTTTGATCAGATACTAGCTGGTGGTAGTAAAAAGGGCCTAAATACTGTTTTGACCGACTATTAATAAAAACATTGTACGTAGGCACCCATAATTGAGAATAATATGATATTTTTTGTAATTAATACATTATATTTTGTAAAAATTACATTCTTTGAATGATGTTTTAAATACAAAGTTTTTATTTATAAAATAGTGACTAATGATTTATACATTCGTCATTATTCTTTAGATTATTTTCAATAAGTACATACAAATTAATATTACTGACTAAACACTAATAAATTACATATTCTATTCTCACGTATAAAATAATTATTGGATAACATAGTTAATTCAACAATTTCTTATCATCTTTATATATTGTGAATTTTTCTATTTCTATTATATAAGCAAATCTCTTACTATTTTATCCTATCTTGAAATCTTTAATAATTTCTTTTCTCTATTAGGCAAAAGATTTGTTGCCTAGGCCTAAAGCTGGAGAACCATATCAAGCTCGCATCGCTCCCAGCCATCTAAATGTTTTCTTGAATCTTGCAAATCTTATCTCCCGTAATGGCTCCAGATTGGAAGAGGCAGATGCTGTAAGTTTCCAAATGAAATTATTCTGGTACACATGCCATTATGTTATAAACATATTCCTTTTAAATAATTTGAAGACATGAATAATTACCCTAAAGGTAATATATGATCCAATGATTAATAATCTGCATACTTTAGGCTACATGCACGAAGACTATTTTTAATACCTACGTAGAGTATTAGTCTTGCTTGTATAATTTAATTGCATTCATTACTTTGCATAGTCGTGATATTAGATTTGATCTTACTTCGAGCCATTGCCACTTTTCTGAATACGAACCGAGTTATTATTTTAATATATTTGTTTTTGTATATTTAGCTTTACAAGCAAGCGATCAGCATGAGGTCAGATTACATTCAAGCTTATATCAATAGGGGAGACATATTGATACGATTAAACAGGTATGTGTGTAAGTGTGTAAAATTATAATTTAGAAAATACATTTATTTTAATCAATGTTACTTTGTTATGTCATTGTTAAATTAGATTCATGTTATGTCATTTCTATTAGAGAAAAATTAAAATAAATGTAAAGGATTTTTTTTTTTTTTTTTAAGAAGAGATTTCGATCTCGGTTTTTTGACTTTTTTACGCATTTTCAGGTGTGAGGAATCCGAAAATGATAAAATTTGTATGGTATCTGTCTGTAGGGTGTCTGTTAGTGGGTTAGTTCGTTAGTGTGTTAGTCCGTTAGTGTGTGTGTTAGTCCGTTAGTTTGTTAGTCTGTTAACACGATATCTCACGAACAAATGATCGCAGAGAGGTCAGATCAGTTTTAAAATATTACTTTCGATACTGGCAAGAAGGCTATTCATTTGCAACATTCGAATTAAAAAATTTCGTAAGTTATGAGAAATTTACGATTTTCTTAACATGGGAGAATAGGACAAATATTCACTTAAACGTACATTAAATGGAAACGTTTTACTGTAAAAATGTCAGACCAGTTTTAAAATATCAGGTTTGATGCCGGAATGAACATTAGTAACTATAAATGTGCTACTTTGAAAATTTCGCAAGTTATTGGAAATTTACGAATTTCTTAACATGGCAGTATAGGGCAAAATTTCACATAAACGTCTATTTTGAGAGATATTTTCATCGTAAAGATGTCAGACTACTTTTGAAATATTATTTAGAACACTGGCATGAATATTAATGACTATGAATTTTCCAATATAAAAATTTCGTAAGTTATTGGAAAATTACGAATTTCTTAACATGGCAGCATAGAGCCAAATTTCACATAAACGTCAATCTTGAGGGATATTTTCGTCGTAAAGATGTCAAACCACTTTCGAAATAATATATAGGATACTGGCATCAATATCATAGACTATAATTTTTCCTATTTAAAAAATTCGTAAGTTATTTGGAATTTACGATTTACTTAACATGTCAGAATAAGGCAAAATTGAGCATAAATTTCCATTTTGAGGATCATAAATACATTAGACAACTTCAAAATTACATTTATGATATTTGTTTGAACATGATTGAATACAAGTATTCTAATAGGAAAATGTCGTAAATCATTCGTAATTTACGATTTTATCAACATAGCGAAATTGTAAATTTTTCATATAAATATGAATTTTGAGGATTATTGCATTGGAAATAGGAGCATGAAAACTAAACAACAGAATTGACCCTGATAAAATAAATTAATAGATTAGAATAAGATATATATATCGAAGTTAACGGTGGATAGCCTATTAGGCGGGGATTTCATTCTGTCACTATATCAAGCTTTGGTCAAATTCATTTCTTTTAACATGATTATAATATGTCTCGCACTAGAAATTTATGAGAACATAAATATGATGGGAAACTGAGCAGAGTCCACCTATGCCAACTAGTTTTAATTCAAGCTAACCACAATTTTTCAAAAAAAAAATTTTAATTCAAGCTAACCACAATTTTTCAAAAATTTTCTTAGTTTTTTCATTTTTAGGGCACCCATATTTCATTTTTAGGCAACATTTTTAGATCATTCTATTTTAAAGATTCATTTTTTTTTTTTTTTTTTTTTTAACTTTTCTGTTATTTTTAGCTTTTTAGTTACGTAGAAAACTGATTTACATAACTAACAATAGAAAATTACATAACTAAAATGTACAGTAGTATTAAACTTGGAGAAACCTACTGCAATACATTTACTAAAATAATGTACTTATGTAAAAACGTTAAAAATAAAAGAAATTAAAAAAAATAACCTTAGCTCATAGTGCTTGTTGACATAGAATTGCATGGTTGTACGGAACAGTTCATTTATTGTTAGCTCATATTTTAGCTTAGGGGTTGTATATAGAAAAATAAATGTCATATGCGTACAATATTAGTATTAGATCCCGTGACATTTTTTTAAATTTTTATCTCCATTTAAGCTTTAAGCAATTTTTTTAATATATATGAATAGCAAATATTCAAACCATGTTTTCTTCTTCGGATACGATTTTTCACACACCATAAAAAGTAATGAATTAAAAAATAACTGAACTTAAAACCTAATTATCGCTTGTTTAGATGCATTACTAAATACTAGGAAAATATGCAGACATATCTAGAAAGATAGGCAGACATACTATCTTTATATTAAATTTAAAGAAAATTCATTAACTCTTTTTTTTTTGTGTGTGTGTGTGTGGAGAAAACACGGCTTGAATGTTTGCTCCTCATATATAAACTTGTTGTTAAAATATGTAATATAATTAAATTATATGCTAGTGTCTTTAAAATTAAATATTAATACTTAACTATAACTAATAAAAGAAGTTAGTATGTTGCCGTCATTACATTTTTTTTTCTTTTTTTTTTTTTTTTTAAAGATCATTTTATAAAACAATGTTAACTTATCGGTAACATCCACGAAAAATTAAACAACATAGCTTTCCACAATTGAACTCCCATAATTTTATTATGTAGATAATTGAAATGAAAATTCATAAGTAACAAGATCAATGTTGTTTAAGGATAAATGAAAACATTTACGAATCAGCTGAGAAGCTGCTGGGTCGCGTAGCGGTAGGAAATCTGTCTGTCAACCAGACGATACAGTTCAAATGCCGACAGAGTTAGTGAGATGTGACTTTGCTAGAAAATGTGACTTCGTATTTCATACTAGTAGAATCTGATGTTAAAATTACTTCTGTTTTTCTGCTGCAAAAATTGCAATGCTTTTTTTTTTCTGCAGAGCATTGTTGAAAACTATGAGTGTGATAGATTAAATAATGTATGTTTGAATGCATTAGTTTAAATTATTAAATTGTCTAAATGAAACTCAAAATGAGAAGAATTCAATTAAAATCATATCAAAATGACTTAATTTCATTATTTCATTTTAATAGACTATTATTTGTTTACTTATTTAAAAATTTGAATAATACAATTTTAGTTAAATACTGCAATTCAAATTTATATACTTTGATTCTCATCATATCCTTTGAACATATGTCAGGATTGTATTTAGTATTTAATCTACATTAATGGAATTATAGAAAACTCGTTATTACAGCCAAACAAATATTTCCTAACAAACATTTCAGAAAAACTTGGAAAACTGAAATTTAACGGGAATTTGAAACGAAAACATTGAACTGTTTCCGTTCTGGCCAAATTAAGGTTTGTTTATCAAAAAATAAAAATGTTTTCTAAGTCTGTAATTCATTTTTTTTTTTTTTTTTTAACTTCAATTGAAATTCTAAATCGTAGAAAAAGCTTTGAAGATATGTCACTATTCTGCTTAAATAAGCAACCTTGGTTAGATACAGTGTAATTTTGAAAAACTGATTTCATGGATGAAAGCAGAGATGAGAAGTTACTACTGTCGAAATATCAGTTTTATAGTACAATTTAGAAATTATAGATTTGCCTTATTTAATCACTAGTAATTATTATAAAAGAGTGCTTTTAAAAAATTCTGGTACGAGGGTTACTGATAATTTGTAACAACTTGGTAGGGGAGACCGGGGTTAGTTGTGCCAGAAGGCAAGTAGTGCCATAGAACTTCCTGAATGAGCCGATAGGTTTCAGAACCCGTCGCGTCATGTGCGTGAATAGGTTGATTATTGTAGTATGATGTGTACGTTTGGAAGTATAGCGTTGCGTTGTTTTCGAGATAAAATTATTTATCGATTTTTCTATTGCAAAAGTAAATTTTGTGACCTGTGTTGGAATCGTCGTTGCCACGAGGGATAGTGAGGTATGTAAACTTCCTTAATATTATTTGAATATTTATATTTTGAGCTATTATTCTATGTATTTCATTTGTTAATCATCAAAACCTTTCGAAAACTAATAAATAAAGTTCAAAACGGCGTAACGTTGGCTAGTTGTGACAAAGTGTAGGAGGCATGTTGTGACAGTGTCACTACCTGTCCCGGCATGATTTTTAATGCAGATTTTTATATTTCAGAAAAAAAAAATGGTGCGAAATTACTAATGGCGTTTTAAAGTGTTAAAGCTACTTTAGAATATTATGAGGGTGCTACAACAGGAGTAAATTCTGGAAGGTGCAGTTCAAGGAAAGTCAAAGAATTGTTTAGTGTAAACACATTGTCACTACTTAAATATATGGATTAAAAAAAAAAGAGTACTAATGCGAAAAAAAATATTGAAATGGAATATAAAAAACCACGTATGATATTCACATCTAGGTAAAGGCCATACAGTGTTAAAAAACAAAAACAAAAAAACTCGTTTCTGAAAAAGATAAAGTAACAAGAATCGTACAGATCTGAATATCACGAAAATTGCTTATGTCTAGTTTTCCTGGAGAAATACAAAATTTCTAGACCCAGACAAAACTGGGTGCGAGGCATGACAGGTAAGAGATGGGCTCATGTCAAATGTACTGAAAATGAACCTTATTATATTTATATTAACTGTAAATCAGACGCTGAAACAAGAGATGACAATGAGTGATTAAAAATATAGGTAGGCCTATAGGATATAGACCTACACGTTGTAGTGAGCTACCGAGTCAAAGATCAATACGGCCAAAGAGTTGTGTTTGCCTACCTTTTATTTCTTTCCTGATTAACACAGTTTTTTCCCCTCCATTTCTATTTCTGAGTGTCTCTAAATGTAGCTTTATAAAAGACTAATAGTTTACAAGTGTTAGTAATTTAACTATATATATATACATGTTACCGCCAAAGCTCGAAATCCGTTAATGTACAGATTACCTAGCTATTCTGCAAATTAACTAGAATGACCCGTTAAAGCGCGGAATCCAGATTTTTCCGCATTTTAACCAGATAATCTGCACATTAACGGCTGCTACATCGTTAAAGTTCAAATGTTTGTTTCGAACCTTAGTTTTTTTACATTCCCTATGACGTCAAACAGTCATGTGATACAGATACGCGAACGATCCTCAAACATAAGCTAAAACTTTTACACCTTCCTCTCTGCTATGATAAATGGTAAACGTAAAATGTGGAAGTGGAGGATCGAAGCCATGATCAGGTTTCTTATTATGACCAACACAAAATTTAAAGTAACAAGTAAGTTATAATTGTTTTAATTTTAAATTTATTTCTTCTCTTTTTTAATTCTGTCAATATAAGTTTGATAAGGGTATGCATTTTATTAATGAAATCTAATCTAAATTAAAAACTCTCTCTCGTGAAAATTCATTTTGAATTATGAATATTAAATTTACAACGCAGTAATTATTTCCTCCCTAATAAAAAAATATTAAACCACAACTTTTTAAAACTAATTTATTTTAAAATTGATTTAAATTACTATTACTTACTAAAAAAAAAAAAAAAAAAAAAAAAGATGTTTTAATTTTTAACTTTGAAATATATTATGGTAATCAATATTATGGCATTATTTAATGAATACTTAATATGAAATTTTTGTGCAATTTTAGCATTTCATTACATTTTTTTTTTGTTGTTGTTTCTTTCAATTGTAAGTTTTCTTTATATATTTTATATATCATGATTATATTTTTATTTTTTATTTTTATTTTGTTCGCTTTTTCAGATAATTTCGTTGTAGTTTATCACATAAAATGTGTTAATAAAGTGTTTTTTTTTTTTTTTTTAATTGTAAAATTAATATATTTGCTAAACTTGTACAGATAATCGGCAAAATATAGTTTAATAAAGCATTGGGAAACTGTCATTTTAATTTTCATGCGTTCTAAAAAATATTAAAGCAGTTTTAGTTATCTGAAGTACTTCTTAAATAATGCTTCTGATTTGTCTAATTTAATATTTCTTATGCGAATTAAAAATTGGTGCATAATTTTTTTCTTTTGAAAATAGTAATAGCAATATAAGTTGTTAATAAAGCATTTTTTTTTTATTTAAATTATTAACTATTTTTATTTTGAAAAGAAATCGTTACTGTATTACAGTTCTAAGCTATTAAAGTTATATTTCATATTGAAAATGCATAACATGTTGAAACTTATATTGTCAGAATAAAAAAGATGAAATAAATAAAAAATTTAAAACAAATATAAATTTAAAAGACTTAAAAATTATTGGGTTGTTCGATAAATAATGTCGTTTTTCAAAACCTTCGCTTCTAAAAACCAAGGCTTCTTCGAACGTGGAATTTTTCAACTTACCGAAAGATGGCAAAAGGTCATCCAACAAAATGGTCAATATATCATTGATTAATGTTTGTTGTTAATATAAATAAATTCACTTTGAAAAACATGAAAAAAAAACAAAAAAAAAAAACGACATTATTTATCAAACAACCCAATAAAACACATACAGATTAAAATAAGTAAAGAAAGAAAGAAAAAAAAAAGAAAACTAATCTTTTTTTTTTTCCGAATGAAAAAACAAACAAACAAACAAACAAAAAAAAACACACACACAGCGTGCTGTAGAATTACAACACAAGATAACTTATTTTCACATTAACGAGTGCCTAGTAGGTAATGTGCAGATTAACGAGTGTGTAATCGGTAATGTGCAGATTATCTAGGTAATTCGAAGATTACCTAGGTATTTTGAGAAATGAAACAATTTTTCTCACTTTAACGGATCACCCTAATTAATGTGCAGATTACCTAGCTAATCTGCACATTAACTGATTTCTGCACTTTAGCAGTAACATTATATTTCGTTTGGTTTACAGTGTTATTAAAAAAAAAAGAAAGAAAGAAACTGTTTTTATTGTGTTAAGAATGATATAAATGAGTAAAATTTTCATTCTTGACTTAAAATATTGCATCTAATTACCTTTCTCACATAATTTGTATGTGTTACAATGTATTTGTATGCGTCATTTGTATGTCACAATATGCCCCAAGCATGTCACTATTAGCACCGCTACTGTGCAAATTGTAACAAATTTCGATGTCACGCAGAATTCATTTTATGGTTTGAAAAATTTTAATAATTTTAATATTACTTTTATAGATATATTACACAAAGTTTACTCTATGGCATGATATACTAAATGTTTCTCTTCAGTTCAAATCTTAGAGCTAATATAAAAAATGACGAAAATGTCACTACTATCCCCGGTCTTTCGTACCTATTGCTGAAAGTAACATTTGTGAACCAAAACTTTAGAAAATTGTAATTTAACTAGCACTTGAAAATAATTTTTTAGAAAACTTGCCAAACTGATTAAAGTAATGCTCCTTTACGTATCTAAAATTTTCACTAAATGTATTTAAAAAAAAAAAATTCTAATCTGGATATATGATTTGAGAATATGTCATAATTATGTTTAATTACAGCGCTTTCGTTAAATCAAGTAAAATTATGAAGATTTTTTTATTATGTGGAAACTAATTTTTGTTAAACAAAATCTTGAAAAATTTTAACTGTAGCTTACATGAAAAATGCAACAAAACTTGGAAGTCCTACCACTATGTTTAAACTAACATTTATTTTTTTACTAAAATAATTTGACTAAGAAAATATTGCTACGTCCCATCTTGCTGGTTATATATTTTAAAAGAACTCAAGTTTGTTTATACGGCCAAATTAACATTTATCAATTAAAATGTTGTAAAACGGAAACTCGCAGCATATAATACGAAAAGGATGCGATTATGAGAAAATTGGCATTTTCCAGCGGAGAATTTGGAAAATTTTAAAGAAATGGAACTTTACTGGATCTTAGAACCAAAACTTTAAAATCTTGCTCTTATGGCAAAACTAACATTTCTTTACATATCTAAAACATTAGCTACCGTAATATCACTATGTATGTATTTTTTTTTTTTTTTTTCCCGACAAAGACCTCAAATCGGAATTTATATATAACATAACTATGGTTAATTAAGACAGCTTAATCCGATCAAGTACAAGAATGATTTGAAGCTTTTTTAAAATATTAAGTTTTCTTTATTATTTCTAGCAACTTTCATTTATCTTAAACCTTGCATGTCACTGGTCGCTTTCACATAGCAAAGTTGCGGTACGAAATATGATTATTCTGAATTTAGAACTCATACTAATAAATTGGATTAAAATTCTTAAATAACCAAGATTCTGGTAGTAATATCTGAGTAAAAATCAGTTTCTGGCAAAAGTGTGTTTCCCAATACAAATTTCATAAAAAAAAATTTTGATTCTGTGATATATTAAGCCATACAATTATTTAGAAAAAATTATACATTTCGACATAAACCTTTGTAAACCCAATGACATTAGATTTAAATACCCGAATGGTTTCAGTTAAATCAAGTTTAATTACCGTACCAGTAGGGGTGTGAACATGGTAGTTTTAAAGAAATCATATAAAATCAATCAGTAAAAATAAATGTCCAAATTTATACATGCAAAACTTGTATTTTCAAATTGAGTTCGTCATCCGATTTAAATGTATAGCAACCTCGTGTGACTACAGCACGCTATTTGATTTAATTCGTTTAATAGCTTTAAGTTCCTTGAAAATTTGCCTTAATGTTTCTAATAAACAAATATATTCAACACTATCTGATTTAACTATTAAAAATATGCATAAAGATTAAATTAAAGATTTTTTGAGGGTCCTTCATCATTACTGGAGTCATTAACTTACAGTCAAGGCACAATAATAACATATCGGCTTGTAAGGCATAAATATGTTGTAATTCCAAAGCATGATTGGAGTTTGATGAAGGCAATGGAAAATTCGGATGCTATAATCAGTCGCAATGCTCTAATTTTGCAGTCCCAGATCGCGGCAAGGAGTTAGATTGGGGTTTAGTTGGACACTGTTTCCGAAATCGCCAGGATGTCTTCTCGGCCCGTCGGTCGAGGCCCGACAGCCCGACGTAAACTCTTTATTTCATGTTAAAAGGTGATAGTTCAAGGCTCTGTCTAATTTTTGCGAGTTTTCTGTTTATAACCGTAATTTTTGGTGTAATTTGGCGTATTTCTAATCTCCTCCCTATTTCTTTTATTGGTTACATTATTTAATAACACATCACTTCTTTGTGTCTTATTGGCTAATGACTTCGCACTTACCAGACAGAGCGACGCCGGTCGGCACCCCCAGTTCGACAACTCCCCAATTCATGAAAACTATATTTAAGGATTTATATTTGAAATAAATAATCAAACCCTAGTTTCTAATTATAAACCTTTTATTTCTTTTAACATCGTTCATTTAATTCTTGTATTGAACCTTTCTGGCGCCAGCTACTCATTAAACTTAATGTATTAGTCATTTAACTTAATTTATTGACATGTTTATTCCAATCTACTTTACCAGATTATTGTACACTCATCATTTTTAAATGAACGCGATTATAATTTTCTGTTTCTGTTTTTATTTATTTTTATTTTTTTATTTTTTAATTATTATTTAAAAGTTACTTACGGCTTTATGAGATTTCTTTTAATCCATTTTGCATTATTAATTTAACACGTTAATCGCCATGTCAGTCATATGTGTCTGACGCATTTTTAACACGCATTTTTAACTAGGAAATAACCCTAAAAGGAATATGATATACGCCGAGTAATTATTAACACGTTAATCGCCATGTCAGTCATATGTGCCTGACGCATTTTTAACATGCATTTTTAACTAAATTGTCTAATAAAGTTATCATGGCCCATGTGAAAATTTTTCTGATATTATCGTGGCGATTAACGTGTTAAAGTATGAAAATAATACCTTAAAATATGAAAATAAAAATTTAAAATATAAAATTATAATTTTAATTCTTACCTCTTTTTATCCTATTATATATATCTTTACTGACAGTCATAAGTATTCCTGATGATATTATAGCTGCTTTTTTCTGTTCTTTTTTTTTTTTTCCAAGCTATTACATGATATTTCTTTATTTCACCATCATTACGTTAAATTATATATTTTTTAATATGTAATCTCCTGTTGATATGCTTATATTAACAAAAATTTATCATGGTTTGTCACCAAAACTAAATAAACTAATATAAATTTTATTAAATTTACTTATTAGTATAATATTAATTAAAAAAAAAAAAAAAAAAAAAAAAAAAATACAATAAAATTAATTGTTTATTCCTTCCCTCCCTCCTTGTTTTTGTGTGTGCATGTGTGTTCCCCTCTGATTGGTCCTGCATGATGCTTCCTATTGGTTGTTTGTGTTGCTCCTCCCCTTCTGGGTTTTGCCCTGCTTTCAGTCTTACTTTTGCCTCCAAGGCAGTAGTACGTGTTTTTTTGTACCTGATGAAGGAATGCTACGTCCTTTCGATACCGGTTGTGCTGGCTTAAAATTTATGGTGTGTGAAGAAGTCTTATTGTCTATTTATCATGGTTTGTGTTTTGGCTTCTTCGCATTGTAGTGACGAAATTTGATAATTGCTCAGAGAGTGTTTCTGAACACCACGAACAAATTTAGAGGGGAGGTAATAAACATCAATAAGAAACAGAATCATATAGAAAGAAGGGTCCCAAATCGAAAGGTGGCGCTAGAATCCAGCTCTCGAAGTTAGCATGTGCAGTTTGCTCATTGTTGCTAATGGAGATTGAATGGTTCCAATGGCCGTAGTATGGGCTCCAAGATCACCTGATTTATCACTTTTTTATTTTCATTTGTCGGGTGCTATGTAGGCCATTGTCTACCAAACTCCAGTAGATTCTGAAACGGACCTTGTTTCAAGCCCCGCTATCGTACTGCTGCGATCCGTGATATAGTCGGTATTTTTGAAATGTTCACCAATCTATGCAGCATAGATATCAATCATGTGTGAATGCCAATGAGCGGAATTTAAAACACCTCTTATGATTGCTTTTAACTACTGTTTTTTTTTTTTTTTTTTCTTTTTTTCCCGTAATAAAGCGCTTAATAATGTGTTTTTAATACAGAAGTGTTTAATACTGCCCTTGCTGTGTCATTATCTATAACTTAAGGACGGCATTTGGGACCCTGCTTTCCTATATGATTCTGATTCCTAATTATGTTTTCTCTCTCCCTTCCAAGTTTGTACGTGGAGTTCAGAAGCACCCTAAATAGCAATCGTTTTTATATATAATTCAAAACATTTTCTATTTAAGTTCCGAAATTTCAAATATGATTTAAGTCAGAAATCTGTAATCTGTTATTAAAAATCTGTAATACATTTGTATTTTAAAATTTTACACCACTTTGTATAGAATCAAATTTATCTGCTTTATTTGCAGAAATATTAATTCATAACAAACACTGGAATAAAAGTTTCCCGATGCACATTAAATTTTTATTAATTAAAATAGAATTATCATAAAAATGAAATCCTTTAGAAGTAAATAAATACATTTAATACTTAAAACACGAGCTAATTTAATTATTTCGGCTTATTATGTTTTCTGTTTCGATGTAAGCCTATTTGAAGGCATTTTTTGGAATTAATATTAAAATTCATTTCATACAGTTGTAAAAGTATGCATTGTATAGCACTTTTATTAAATTTTAACAGCAAAAAAAATCACGAGTTTATTAATTAAAATTTCTATTTTTACGTTAAGTAATCTCTTAACAAATGTATGTATGTAAAGAAGCTGAAGAAATTAAATATAGATATTTAATTAGATATTTTTGCATTTACTATTTCAGAACGCAAGAAGCCCAAATCGTGTATGAAAGAGCACTTGAATTTGATGATGGAAATCCCGATATTTACTATAATGTGAGTAATTTTTACTCGTCATAATTATTCATTAAACAGTGTAAACTATTTCAAAAATTTACAATTAGTAGTAACCGAAGTTTTTTCGCTTTTATTAATTTTGAATGATGATTAAATTTTTATAGTAATTGCTTCATAGAAATTTAGACAAATATTTAACTAGATTTTAATAAAATATTTCAAGACAAAGAATTTTTTTTTTCTAAGCTAAACGTGTTTCATGAATTTGGAATATTCATCGCCAGTAATTAAATCTTCTAAAATGTATTAAATGTTGCATTTTGAAAAGAAAAAGAAATCCTAAATCTAAATAGGTGCGTCGATTTTTTTAAAGCGAATTTTCAATAATTTCTTAAAAGTATTATTTATGTCAGTAAATATTTGGAAATTAAATTTTATCTTCGAACTTTTTTATTTCAAAGATTTTCAGATTACCACTTGATACAAAATGAATTAAAAGATGCGTTCGGTATATATAATTGTAAGTTTTATGGAATGTGTTTTTATCATTCCAAATAAGCTTATTTTCATGCAAAAATGAATAAACAAATAAAAATACAAAATATATTATGAAACTTTTAAAATTTTAAACATTCTGTATTTTGTTTCATAAATATATTATGAAAAAGTGGCGTCATTTCTGTTCTACATTAGTCAACTTCTGTTATTAGTAAACTCATAAATATATTAATTACTCTGAAATTCTCTAATTTTTTAACTAGTTCAGTGGTCAATACGTAAATAAACGTCATGCACTAGCCTTACTTCTTTTAATCTCGAAGCTGGTAGACGAGAGATGCTAGTTTTTTTCCTCTAGGGCGTGATCATCAATCTATTCATTCAGAGTTTTTCGTGTTTTCTTGAAAACTAGCGTAAATATGAGCTTAGGACAACTTAGAATCCCCCTCCACAGAAGGGAACTTACCCATAGCTAGGTTCCTTCGTGAAGACTATTGTCAACCCAAAACAGCAACACAGCCTAGATAGCTCTACTTCAGCAAATATCGTATACAAAAGCCCAACTTATCGCTGTTAACAGCTATGGATTTTGGCCACCATTAATTTTTGGTAGAAATTTCTCATAATATTCAGTAATAATATTCTGTGATTAATGACTTGACAGTTTTTACAGGTAAAAGTGATAATAAAATTTTTCTTTAATTAGCTGAAGTTTGCCAAAGAAATTTAAAAACACAACCTGAAGTTGTGACTTGAGTAAAATTAATTCTCTGCGGAATGGGATGATGAAATTTTGGAAACATAAAAGATCTTATTATCTAAGGTGCTTCCAGTGGGGTTCTATATTCAATATTGAAATATTAAAATATTGTATTGCAACATGATATATAAGTATTTTGTACAATATTTAAAAAAAAAGAAAGAAAGAAAGAAATCACACGTTTCACTCGAAAAGTGGTTCCAATTTATCTGCAACAAATATTTTTAGAAATTTAGTACATTATACTTCACAATATAAGTATTGCCATTCTTAGTAAGCACCATTAAAAGGGTGATGATTAGCACTAAAATGCTGGTTAAAACTAAATTTGTCTAATTATCACAATTTCTTGGTGAAAAGCTAAACTGTTATTTTTTTTTTAAATATAATAACACAGATCTACAAAATTGATATTGACAAAATTTGATTTGATAATTTTACATGATACCAACACAATTTATTCATTTTAGGTAATTTCAATTTCTAGTATGTTTCCATGATTAATTATAATTAATAATACAGACATACATTAAGAGGTTATATATAATTATATTGGTGGAATAATCGCGAAAGAATTTTTGTAGGGAATAATGGTCTATATTGACAAAAATCTGTATGCGGTAGAGAAAAATTGGCTTCAGTTTCAGTTTCAGCACATAACAAAAAAAAAAAAAAAAAAAAAAAAAAAAAAAACAGCTAAAATAATCTTTCTAAATCAATTTATTTTCTGCGTTTAATCACACAAAAACAATTTCATTTAAAAATTTTCTCTCAAAATGAAATTTTTATTGTTGTTTATTATCAATGTTAACTTTTCATACCAGAGTAATGTGCATCAGACTTTTTTAAAAACCTTGTAAGATACAATTCTTCAGTTGTATGATATATGCTATTGTTAGAATTTCTGTATTGTGTGTCATGACTACAAACGTACAGTCGGTAACAAAAGTATCCGAAAAAGCACTAGCAAAAATTCCTATACAAAAAAAGTAGAGTTAATACTGTTTTCACCAAAAATAAATTCAAAAACTGGCGTACAGACAATAGCAAGAAATTAAAACTTCTTCACACACCATAAATTTTAAATCAGCACAGCCGGTTTCGAAAGGACGTAGCCTTTCTTCATCAGGTGCAAACACGTGCAACTGCCTTGGAGGGGAATGCGACCGAATATGACCCTCCAAGGCAGTTGCACGTGTTTGCACCTGATGAAGAAAGGCTACGTCCTTTCGAAACCGGTTGTGCTGATTTAAAATTTATGGTGTGTGAAGAAGTTTTAATTTCTTGCTAATAATGTTTTGTTAAATAAATCCTTGTCGAATCATGTACTAAGTCAGTCTAAAAACATGATTCCACAAGGATTTATTTAACAAAACAGTATTAACTCTACTTGTTTTAAATAGGAATTTTTGCTAGTGTTCGGATACTTTTGTTACCGACTGTAAGTCAGCCACCTAAATACAAATTTTTGTGAATTGTATTCACACTGCTTTATAAAATGAACTGTCTTTTAATTACACGCGGTTCATAAGGTTCCGTAAATAAGCTTATTCAGGAAAACAGTATATAAATATTATGTGTATATAAACAAATGTTTAAAACATTGAGCGTTCTTCCATGCTTCATGTGAACATCACTTTTCCTAAACTAACTATCTGTGATTCACTCGACTAAAGCAAACTAATCTGTCTTCAAGAAAACTTATTTTGAATTATTCGTAATTAACTCACTTTTGTAGATTAACATTAGCATAAATTATCCCTGGTTCACAAGGTTCCACACTTTAGTTATTCACATTAGTAACCATAACACGGTGGTAAAAGCAATAAACATTATATTAATTTCAGTGCGCTGCAAAAAAATAAATAAATAGATAAATAAATAAATAAATAAATAATAATAATAATAATAATCGAGCTCTGATACCATTCTTGCTGATTCTTATGTAAAATGACCTCCTGAATCCGAATATGACTCCCATTTTGCTCTGTCGCCTACCGTTTTCTAGATACACCACCCTCTCCCTCAATTTTTATCACTGTACGGTAATTTTATGACCATGAATTTTATATGGAGGATAAAAAATAATTAAGTTAACACCTAATAACAAAAAAATTATAACTTTATTAAATAACATTAATAATAGGTTAAAAAATTATAAGAAATGTAATACATAATTTTAGTGGACCCCCCCCCCCCCTAAATTTTTCCCATTGCTGCAAATGTTCATGTTTTAGAAATTTTCAACTCTGTAGTTCCTCAGAAGACATTTAACAGTTAAAATAGTCCTCTCCCCCTCTAAAAATCAAATTTATAACAATAAAATCACCGAAAAGTGATAAAAATAGGGGGCCGTCTCCATAAAACGGTGAGTTATAAGTCAAAATGGGTGTCATATACATCATTTTACATAATAGTTTGCAAAAAAGTATTGGGGGCAATTTTCATCGCGAGCAGTGTTAGTAGCGAACTTACAAGAAAGCTGTGTCAAGTGCTAATTGCTGGTCGTATAGAAAAAGGATACAGAAATTAATTTACATTCTACTAAATTCATTGTTAGAAATTTTAAATACTGATTAAAAATAGAAAAACCACGAATAATAATTACATTTTAAGTTTTGAACAAAATCTAACAGTTTTCATCCAGCAAAAGTAGCGTCATCCCTTTAAGTTATATAATATTCTCATTTATTTTATGTTATTTTTCAATATAGCATAGATTTTAAACAATGCAAATTAAATTTCAGTTTTACTTTTACACTACATTAAATTTACACTAAGATAAATTTACTCGGCATTTGAATTTAAGTTAGTTTTTATACGAAAAAAATTATTAAATCGTATTAGAATATTTAATTAATAGAAATAACACGGAATAAAATAAAATAAAATAGAAATTATTAAAACAAGAAGAACGTATGTATAACTGCTAATTTATGGTTGTTTACACACCTGGCAGTAAATTTTATTTTAGTGTATAAAAAATAATGCTAAACAGTTTGTAAAAACCCGTGTGAGAGATTTATTAATCTTCAACTACAAAATCTTACAAATTTGATAATCGTTCTTATTAATTTGATAATCTTACAGTTTCTTTTGCATTTATAAAAATAATAATAATAATGCATTCGTAATTAGAAGAACAAATGTTGCAAAAATGCGCAACTTCTCTTTCAATTCAAAAGCCCTAATCACAAAGATTTTTGCTGGTACATATGCCATAGGTGAATTAGAATTCATCGTTGACAGAGCTTATTTAATTGAAATATTAATCAATGTTATGTAGACCTTTAGATGTTACGGTGTTTAGGCTACGTAAATATGTTATACTCTGCTGAATGCATAACTTCGCTTCGAATTTCTTGGGCTATCAAAGGAAATAAGTACATCTACATGCGTTAAATCTCCTTAGTAACTTTATATGAATGTCGTAATAATGAGGAATTTGCACACATGGGGGATTTGAACAAAATCCTATTTTTCTGGTAATTTTAGGGTCATAAATTTCAAAAAGTATGTTAAAAATGCAAAAAAAGTTCTCATTAATTTAAAAACAACTTTAAAATTAACCAAAAATCACGTGATTTCAAAACGCTGCCTGACGTCACATTTTACGATGCTTCAATGTTTACATTTTGTTAGCCTGGTTAGTAAGCAGTAATTCGTTTTAACTTTCGTAATTACCAAACGTATATGTGATTTGTGAGCATTTCTTTTTCATCTTATAACCATTTAATATCATTACCACCATTTTCCATTATCATTATTTTCCATTGTTTTCTTTTCGTGGCGGTTCTCCAATGTTTTCGTTTAATAGGATCCTGCGGAATGCTAAAGAATAACTTTTGAGAAGCATTAGCCGTTGTATTAGTGCAAAATGGTACAATACAATATTTATACTACGAGTTTCATTATTATAACATACAAAACCTATTTCACTGATTCAAGAAGCAAAGCAAAGCACGAAATCGAATGTAAACAACGATTACTTCCGTTTGTTGTCATAAAGAGTGACGTTACGATACATTATACTGCGTTTTCTGGATACAGTAAATAGTGCGATGTTAAAATTGTTATAAATCAGTAATAAGATTTCAAATAAAGAAAATGTATGTATTTATTTTCTTACCTTTTCATTTTCTATTATATAAGAATAAAATCAGAAAACGTGCAAATTGTCTATTGAATCACCGAACGGGGCCCTTTTTTAGAGATGTTTCGCGTATAATCTCATTTTTAATATTTTTTAATGATTTTCTATTGCAGTCAGCAGTTATATCACTAAGGAAAATACTCAAATGGGAATACTCAAGTAAATATTATGCCAGTAAGTTTTTTAAGAAAATAAGTGATTAGCACTTGAAAAAGTTTACTTATCAGTTCGCTTCGCTGGTCTCCATATATTTAAATAAATCACTTTTCATTCCAGAAACTTAAATATATCAGTAATAAAACTGAAACACACTGTTATAGTAATAATCACCTTTTTTTTCGCAAAATATAGCATCGGTTCACCAGTGCCTTCGATAACGTCATCTACACCCACATTATACCTGAACTGAATCAATCAGTCTATCATTGAAAATTTTGAAAAAATTCTATAAAAATATGTCAAAATCTCAAAACTGATATATGTTTCATATATGATACAAAAATAATTCAAAAATAAAAGTTTAAATTATAAAATCTGCATTTTTTAATTCAAAAAGATGAAAATTGGAGCAAATACCATTATTTTTTTTTTAAATATATTTTATACAAACTGTTTCTGTGTTCCTTTAGTCAATGTTATTCTACTTTTTTTCTTCTTTTTAGCTAGGTGTGGTGTTTTTAGAACAAAGAAAACTAGATCAAGCTCTGTATTATTTTGATAAAGCTTTAAAAATAAATCCAGAGCATGAGGTAACTATTACATTTTAGCTGAACTTTAAAGTTAGTAAAAAGTTACTTTTTAATACGTATTTATTTAATCTAGTCATTTTTGCGTTTTACTACACATTGGTATAACAATAATCATTACATAATGTCTTGAATTCAGCTAGCGTTTATTTGAAACCGAAATAGTATCATTATGATTCATTAATTTAAGAAAGACTTTGTAACAAATATTACTACTTTAAATATCGCTATTTAAAGTGATCATTTCTTATCAAAATTTTATAATGAGCTAAGCTTTAATTTTTCAGAAAATTCTTTATCATTCTGGAGGAGTGTAAAGGGAATACAACAAAATTTTGAGTGCAATAAAAACTTAAACATATATTAAGATTAATTTTATTTGACTTATAAAAATCGCTTTTTGCCAAAAGCATAATTTAGAATTCTGACTTCTGATTAAAGAATAAACTGAGATACTGGATGCAAGCTTTTTCATATATTTTAGCCTCTTAATTTTCTCGATGTTCATGTTTAATATCAATCATATGCATTCCTTCTCTTTTCGCGTTACTTTTACTTTACTTTTACTTTATTTTTTTTTCTTGTATTTTCTTTGTTTTCTATTTTCTTTTCTTTCATTTTATATTATTACTATTTTTTTTCAACGTCAATAGCATCCCCTACTGAAAAGCAATGTGTGTTTTTTGGTTATGGAAAACAAAATCTTCAAAGACAGTTATGTGAAAATGTAGGCATGAATTTCGTAAATGTCCTCCAACAGAAAAATCAATTAAACATTAGCTGAAGCAATTTCAAGAAACCAGAAGTGTTTTGCATCAAAAGGTGCAAGTAGGCCTAGTGCGACCGAAGAAAACGTTGTTGCCATACATCAAACATTTGAGCGTTGACCAAACAAATTAATTCGACGTGCTAGCTACTGGTTACGATATATAAACTGGTTACGATATCCTTGGTCAACGATATATAAAATTGTTTCTAAACGGTTGAAACAAACACTGTATAAAGTACAACTTGTTCAAAAAATTATACACAATGATTGACCATTTTGAATTTTGCTTTGAACATATTTGATCGTATAGCTAAGAATGAGATGTTTCTTCAAAAAATTGCTGATGGTTATGAGGCAACTTTCTACGTTCCAGGGAAAAATCGACCTTCACGCATTAGGATATGGGAATCAGAAACCCCCATACATATAGAGAACATGAATGAGAACGCAACAAAGTAAATGTTTGGTCTGCATTAACTCATAATCGGATCACTGGTCCTTTTTTTTTTTTTTTTTCCTTATCTTGCAGCCAACCTTTTTTTTTTTTTTTTTTTTTTTTTTAATATAGTTGCACACCATGCCACTGGGGCTTAATTGTATGTGATTTCCTCAATAAAAAATTCCTAAATCGGAGGATTGGTAGAGGTAGCCCAATTCAATTGCTACATCGTTCTACGATATTACGCCACTTGACTTCTTCTGGGAATATTTAAAAACAAGAGTTTGTGTAAAGACGTACAACACGCACATGATTTACGGAATCGAATTTTAGACTTTCCAGTTTGAGAGCAACTATTGGTGCTCATTATGAAGTGAAGTAAAAAAAAAAAAATGTTACAAAATATTTATTAAAATAGTCAAATAAACTGCAGTAAGAATTTTTTTGCCTTTTATTTATTGCTCCTTTTACACACCAATTTTTAATTTAGTCAATAATATATAAACTGTATGAACGACTGTATGAATGTTGTACGAATTTTTGGACAAAATCTAATTCTTTGAATAATAATTTAATAATCCTATTTTACATTAATGCAAGTTAATTTCTGGAACATATCTCACTGGATACAACTCCGTTATTATTTGTTTTTCTTACGATAAAAAGATAGGTAAAACTGTGCTTTTCTTCATAATATCGTCGTATTTTTTTTATCATACGTGTTTATTTACTAAAACACTAAAACTGTGTTTGATTATTTCTGAGAAAGGTATGCAGCGAATTTAATATATAATGTTTTTATCAGAAAATATGTTATTATGTTGCTTTAATTTTCATATTACACTATAAATATAAAAAAAAAAAAATACGGAACTCTACTTTACACGGTGTATATGGTAACCCAGAAGTTTCATTCTTGAAACCTCTATACAGATTCGATACCCGATTATGCTAGTCTACTTATCCGTTCGTAGTTTTTCTTGTTTTTCTTTGAAACTTGCTTAAACTTGGGACCCCTATAAAGATACATCTATTTCTAGCTTCTGTTGAACATTATTATACTAAAATTCAAAGGAAAATATTTTGATTTAAATGTACACTGAATAAATTTTGGTCTTGATTTGGCAACAGACAGCGTTGTCTTGTTTTTTTTTTCTTTTTTTGAAGGAACCCTTATGCTTATTTTGCTTACTGCATTGTGTGAGTATTGTATGTAAAAGCAAAATATTTCTATATAATATTCCCAATATTAAATTTAACAGAATCTGGTTTTTAAAAAAGTATAGTAACGTACTACTCTGCTCAGCCGTTCGTAGTTTTTCTTGGTTTTATTCGAAACTTGCGTAAATTTGGGATATAACCCCCTATAAAGATACATGTAATTTTAGCATCTATTGAACCTTATTACACAAGCGAAATTTTTATAGTCATTATTACGTTCTTGTTTTTGAAAATTTTGATGCATGTGTTTTATTTATTTTTCGTTTTTTTCTCTGGAGTTCTTATCGAAATTAGCAAAAGCTTAAAGTATCCATTTTTTTAAATTATAATGTTTTTAAAGTACGAATGCCGTTCTTTTTTTCTTAATTCTTTCATTTTCAATTCCGTGCAGATTATACGTACTATAATAATTGTAAACTGTTATTGTTTTATATAAAATGTTGGGTAATTATAATTAAAGTTTCGATTTCATAAAGTTCTAACTTTAAAACTACCGGTCAGAATGACTTGATATTTTCCCAGAACAATTATGAGGCAATGGAATTCTGTTTCGCGAAAGAAAAAAGTAATTCTAAAATGTTCTGGTAGATATCGCTGTTAAGATAATGTCAGATGAAAGACCTAAATGGATTCATTAAACACAGAATGTTGTTAGTCGAAAGGAAACAATAGATTCCATACGTTTACGGTAAATTTATTAGCTATGATTACGTGTTTACAGTGAAAACACTCACAGTGACAAAAGAAAGAGAGGAGTTTCATGAAACAAGCACCTTGCGAGTGCTAACGGCAGATTATAGAAATATACAGTGCGCGAAAAAATTATAAGGACACGCGAAAAATCGCCAAATCTAGAAGCCTTGTTTACAGAATCGTATGCAAATTTTTGCAGAAAAAAAATAAGTAAAACTAAAATATTTCATGCGTAAAGTAATTAAAATTTTCAATTTTAAATCTGCTAAAATTTAAATTTTGATTTTTAAACCTAAATGAAAACGGGAAAAAGTATAAGGACATTGCTTTTTCTCCAGTAATTATTTAAAAAATTGCATATTTGAAAGCATAAAATGACAATTCCGAGTTAAAGGATTCATTTGCGAAAAGAATTTCCCACTCGGCGACTTTCAGTGTGAAATTTTTAACGATGCCCAAAGGAACTCAACTTTCTCACACTGAAAAAGGAAAAATTGTTGTTTGTCGAGAATGTGGATTAAGTGGCTGGGAAATTTCAAAAAGAATAAAGAGATCTAAAACGGTGGTTTATAATTTTCTAAGAAATCCTGGGATGTATGGTATGAAAAAGCGAACTGGAAGACCAGAAATTCTCACTCGTCGACAAAAAAGATTGATTTTAAGGAGAGCTTGCGAGAAAAAAGAAACCGCAAATGAAGTTAGACAAAATTTGAGTTTACCATTCTCAACAAGGACTGTTCAAAATGTTTTGAGTAAACATCCTCAAGTTTCTTATTGGAAATTAGTGTCACGCCCCCCTCTTACAAATCATCATAAGAAAAGAAGAGTTGACTTTGCCAAAAAATACATTTCTCTTGGTCAAAAGTGGGCTGATGTAATTTTTTCGGACGAAAAAAAGTTCAATCTTGATGGACCTGATGGTTTTCGTTATTTTTGGTATGATCTGCGAAAGACCAAGGAAGTGTTTTCCAGGCGTCAATATGGTGGTGGCTCGGTTATGGTATGGGGCGCTTTTGCGCCAAATGGAACCACTCCAATTGTATTCATCAACCGTAAAATGAATTCGGACAGGTATGTTGATATGTTAGGAGAAAGTTTGTTACCTGAAGCGCCACTAATTACTTCAGGGGACTATATTTTTCAGCAGGATAATGCTTCGATACACGTTTCTAAGAGCGCAAAACTCTGGTTTGAAGCTAATTCTGTAAATTTACTTGATTGGCCGGCGAGAAGTCCCGATCTTAATCCAATCGAAAACTTATGGGGACTTCTAGCCCGAGAAGTTTATAAAAACGGCACACAGTATCAATGTACACAAGATCTTGTCGTCGCTATCAAAGACGCTTGGGAAAAAATATCTGTGGACATTTTAAAAGATCTTTCAGGATCCATGACCTCTCGGCTTATTCAAGTGATAGAAAAAAAAGGTAGTTTTCTTGATTATTGAAACATTTTTTAAGTATTTTAGAACATGTCCTTATAATTTTTTCCGTATTTCCTTTAATGTTAAATTTTGTAAAATCAATATTTTGAAGCTAAATTATGTTTTTTATGTGGTATATGTGTTATCACAAAATTATGAAGCAGAAGTAAGAAATATAAAAATTTCATTTAGGTGAAATGGTAATAAAGCCTATTTTCATGCAATTAAAGGTTGTCCTTATACTTTTTTCGCGCACTGTATATATATATTTCTTCTTCAAACAAAATGCTATTGTCACACGATTATTCTGGTAAAATATGAAGTAATTCTGACCGGTAGTTTTAAAGTTAAAGAGTTTGGAAATCACAAATTTAATTATAATCACCCTGCAAAATATTTTGATCAATATTTTAATTGATGAACAGTTTACTAAATGAATTTTAAGCAACTGCACTTCATTTTCTTTTAATTTACGTTAATTTTGTATATATATATATATATATATATATATATATATATTAATAATAATATTGTTATTTTATAGCAAGCCTTACTGAATTCTGCAATCCTTATACAAGAAAGTGGAACACCCGATATGCGCAAAACAGCTTATGACAGGTAAACGGGCTAAATAATTCGTATAAAGCTAATGATTTTAATGCAAATTCTTCATCATTGAAATATTTACAAGTTTAATATGGTGTTTATAGAAAAAACAAAGAGCTACTTATTTATTAATTTTTTTAAGTTATAGTATTATAAGTGGTTTTTCTTTTTTTTTCTCTTTCTTTTTTTTTTTTTTCAAAAATTTTACATAACTCTTGTTAATGGCATTGAAAAATAACTTGTTATGTACAACTATATAGTGATGAAATATACTATAACTGAAATATTTTGAAACTTTTTCCTTCATCTCATCTCTTTCTCTCTCTCATTCGTTTTCATTTTTTATTTTTAGTACAATACGACTATTGCTTTCAGTTAGGCATTTGACTTAGTCATCTTTTGCTGTGTTTCATCTTGAATATGTCAGGTCTTTCTCTATACAAAGTTACATTGTTCAACCGATCGCTCTGAAAAATTAGTACACTGATTAACCAGAAAATAATCTGTGTAACTTTAAAATTATTTTTAAAAAAATTGATGAAAAAAAAATCACTCGGGTTTATTTATTTATTTTTAATATAAAAGGAAATAAATTGCACGATAATCTTATATAAATATATATAATAAATCTATTTGCACGTGAATAATAAATAAATTTCTTTTTATGTCGAAAATAAAATGAACGTTCAACATGTTTTTTTTAATTGAAGAACAGGGCATTTATTGTATTTTATTGAGAGAAAAATAAATAAATAAGTAAAATAAAAATAAAAATTGATTGTTAACAACCGGATTGACAAGTAGTAAAATAAATCAGTTAAACAAAAGTCTTGGCATTCTTGTAGTTGAATAAATAAAATAAAATAAATAAATTTCATTTTAATTCATTTATTTGTTGGTGGAGGACTTGAATGTAGATTTTATTTCTAAAAGCCGGAAAGAATTCATCGAAGGATTAAAAATTATGGACTTTGATTTACGAACTAATCCAAATCACTATACTATGAGAGATCGTACAACAATAGACAGAATCTTTTCCAAAAAAGGTATGCGAACGGGGGTTTATCTGAGTGTATACAGTTACTACATGACTTTACGCGGAAGAATAGACAAATAATATTATAGTTTTAAAAAATTAAAGAACACGCTTTCATAGAAATGTGAACTAAAAAGCACAAAATATCTATCTTAGTATTAAAATGCAGGGCAAGAGGAAATCGTGCGAGTGACACACAATAATATATACATACATTTAAATCTTTAATTCAATAATTTAGAATTAAACAAAAACCATTTTTAAAAAATCTCACCTGACTGGACTCGAACGCTGGACCTGTAGGTTCGTAGCGCGGAAGTTTACCTCCCAGCCACATCGCTCACGTAGGGGAAGTCTTTTTCTACAATACAGATTTTTTGTTTGCTCCCAGAGCGGTTACAAACAAACATACAGACATACATACAGGTGAAGCTAATAAAAGCGTGTTAAAAAGCTTGTGATATATTATACAAAATAGTCCTTTAGTTCTACATTTAATTGAAACTCGATATAGTTTTTCCCCTTCAATATTTGAAAAGATTTTCTGTGTCGAAATGTAACTTATATCAAAGGTCAGGCTGCATAAATAATTTTATATCTCTATGAGACATTGGTCAGGCACATGCGGATTTCTTCCCTTTCAGATACATTTATGAAAATAATAATTGGCATTTGTTATTTTTTTTTATTTTTTTTTATTTAAAGGATATTTTCAGATTAGTGCCTTTTTTTTAAATTTTCAGGAGTTTTTCTAAAACTTACATTTAAAATTTGTGTTGTTTTTATACATTAAAAATAATCTGAATTCTGCATTTCGAGTAAACATATTTTAACCTTATATTGGAAATGAAATATGGGTTGAAGGAGTTTAGGCAACACAGAAATC